>CM077241.1:22610663-22893163 GCA_039654775.1 Spinibarbus caldwelli | reverse complement strand
GATGGCGCAAGGGCGGAGCTAGTGACGCAAGCGGTAAACGCTGGGATAAATGACAGGGAAGAGCTGAAGCTGATGCTGCACTTTATAGCACTGACACCAGTCATAAGGGAGTACGTTACCCTTAAACACTCAAAAGATATTACGAGAACATTACTCTTAGGACATCGCAAACTAATTTGTTTCATGAATATGACTTAACCTGATGGAAGACGCGTTCAGTCATTCAGGCAATCTCTCTCTCTCTCTCTCTCTCTCTCTCTCTCTCTCTCTCTCTCTCTCTCTCTCTCTCTCTCTCTCTCTCTCTCTCTCTCTCTCTCTCTCTCTCTCTCTCTCTCTCTCACTCACTCTCTCACTCACTCTCTCTCTCACGCTGTTTAGGCATGTTTTGTGCTGTTGATCGTGGTCGTCATCCCTAATAAATAACTCATTTATTCATGCTTGGGTGTCGGCGGTGAATCCAGTGGCAGAAATCCCCCATCACTAACTGCAAACTGGCATTTCAGATCTGCCTCTATTTTGTTAGTAATGCCCAACTTCCAACGATCCAATCAATTCTCGAAGGACGAATCAAGTCCCGCCCTCTCATTTCAGATGCCGTTTCACTCGCATATACGTCACAGTAGAGAAAAAAAAAACCAGTCGCACTTCCGTTTCATGCCGACTTTAAGCGCACGTCACGCTCGCTGTGTTTTCAGCCTCTGCCACCTCGGTATATGCGTACATGAACATAATCTCTAGAACTGCTCTGAGAGTCACTTCATGAGTATTTTACCATGTCTTTTGAGAAAAAAATATCGTTATATCATATACAAACAGAAACTTCTTAACAGCAACCCGTCAAAATAAAAGTTTGATTTAACTTAAAGAAACTGTGACAGAAATATATTATTTTATATAATGATAAAAGTACTACCATTAATAAAATTATCATTTATTTATTTATTTATTTATTTATTTTTATTATTATTATTTTTTTTTTTACCAGAAACATTTACCAGAAAAATTATTTACTGGAATTTATTTATGAGAAAAATGCAAATACACAACACTGTATTTATGATGAAAAAGAAAGAAATAAAATAAATTATTTTTATATAAAATTAATTACTTTTGCGATACTTTTGATTATTAACATTTACCATAAAAATTTACCACATTTACCATTATGAAACCATAAAAAAAGAAAATTAATGGAAAACAGAATTTGGTAAAAAATAAAACGGAAGGAAAACTGAACATTTCATAGGGCCTAAATGTATTTTTTTTTTTTTTTTTTTTAACTTTTAATAAATTGCTGTTAAATAGTGTTTCAAAAGTTCATAATTTCAATTAAGCAGACATACCTCTTGATTAATAAAAATAAAATTTAACCATTGGTTTTTTGTGATGCATTTTTTTTTTTTTTTTTTTTTCACCAGGTTTCTTTGAATATAAAGTTCAAAAGAACGGCATTTATTTGAAATATAGGATATGGATATATATTTATTTGCATTTCTGTATATATACTATTTAACAGCAATTTATTACTATATATATATATATAATATATATATATATATATGAAAAAAAAAAAATTCATTTCCAGTCACGCTTGAGAAAGCAAATTGCATATATAAATGCTACTTATATATATATATATATATATATATATATATATATTATATATATATATATATATATATATATATATATAATATATATATATATAAAGTAGCATTTATATATGCAATTTGCTTTCTCAAGCGTGACTGGAAATGAATTTTTTTTTTTTTTCATTTTGATAAGCTTCATTTAAACAGTTCACTAAAATTTGATCTTTTTTTTTTTTTTTCATGTTACAACAAACAAACAAGCAAGGTGTTATTTTTAGGACAGCATGTTTGATTATTAAAAATGTTTGCAAGGTTAAAAGTGTGAAATGAGACTAGGTAAACAGTGATTTAGGAAAAAGCTGTGATTTTAGAAAAAACAGCTAGAAAAGCTGCACTTTTGTGGAATCCGCTGAGCTTCTGCATAATGTAACAAATATAGTTACGTTAGTAGTGTTACTCATCGGCACCGGTGTGTGTACTACGCTGTCTCTGCTGAATTTGCTAATACCTGTAGGTTCCTGGCATGGAGACAGTGATTTTGGGGAGGTGTGTTAAACTGCACTAACCAGCCAGCATAGGATCCGGTGTGACTGAGCCAAAAGCAGTAAAGCGTTATTGGCTCTCCCTTAATTCACATTGTCAATATAAGCTGTGTACAGCTGCGGTAGAGCTAAATGACTGTGCTCAGTTCTGTTAGAGCCATCTAACAACTGCAGTCTGTCTCGATTTCTAAGTGAACTTATTTGCAGTATGTGCTAGTATTAGCTATTGCACTGAATCTCTGAAGTCAACATGCAGTTAACCTTCGGTGCTTGTTTGAGAGTTTTGAGACACGTTTTGTCAAATTATAGTATTTATGCGTTTTTGACCTTAAAATCCTTTTTGACTTTTTCACTCACATTTATTTGCATAACTCTTAAAAACCACCAGCCAAGCAATTTAGAAAATTAAAGCACTGGTGGGCAATAAACAACAACAATTGATTTGTTTTAAACAATTTAGCTCTTGTCTCTTTGGTATTATTTATTACAGGGAATTTCAGTGTTGCTAGGCAGACTTGTTACTAAATCATGTCAGATGGTGTTTTCTTAGCATATTCATAACCTCAGGTGGGCTGATACCCGTCAAATACCACATGCCTCGATCCCAGAATGCGGTCTTCTACCCTGTGTCTAAACACAGACTCAGGTGGAATAACAATGTAGTCATCCCTTTTCTAAGACTCTAGTTGCTGTGTTTGTATTTTTGGAGCATCACATCGAGTAGTATGTTTACATGGCCTGATAGGAATGTTTGTTACCCATTTGTGCATTATTTTTGTGCGTCATCCAGTTGTAAAAGCATAATGGTGATCCCTTTGAAGAACATTCATGTATAGTTTGTTTTTATGTGCCGCATTTGTCATCCGGCCCGCGAAGTGACACGTGTATGTTGAGGAGTCCAGGGGAATCAAAAGTCCTTTTTCAGAAACCCCTAGAATGTGTCTGCTAATTTTAGTCGGGTGTAATGTGCAACAGAGTCACATGCCAGGGTGATGTTACCCTGACACTGGAGCCATGGACTGTGTGAGATTTGGTGAGTTTTTATATAAATGCTGTTGCCAGCATGACTGAGGATCTCTGTTGCAAGGCAGACGGCCCTAGAGCTCTTGGCAACATGGACTATATATACATGGAGGTGTGATGGATGTGCTGATTGATGTATTGGTGAGGTAATGTATGAACATGTTTGTCATTGAGAAATCAAACCGTCCAAACCAGACAATCCGCCTGCGAAGTTTACATGAGAAATCTGACCTTTTATCTTTCCCACGGGTAATTGGAGTTTAATTATTGTAAACTTTACTCTTTCTTCACTTATGTTTTTTTGTTTATATCCCACCTTGACGTGACCGCTAGGAATGTGTGAACAAAAGCGTGATTGCTTACTGGCACAGACAGCCAGGTGTTTGTGGTTTAGGACTAGGATGTGAAGTTTGTTGTAGTGCTGATGGGACGGCAGCAGTTGGGTAATTTAGTTGCAGTTGGTTAAACTCCTCAAATACCCTGGCTTAGCTGAAGCTGTGAGATTTCTCACGCCGTGAAGTCTCAGTGGGGAAAAAGACCTTGTCTTCTACCTAAATAATCACTTTGAAAATGTAGACTGTCATTTTCTTTCACAATTGAGATGCACAGATATTAATACTCTGGTTGCTAATTATGTTCATGTTATGACCATTCATCTTTGTCTAAAAAAACAACAAAAAAAAAACGTATTTGTTTTAAATGCTTCAAGTGAATGTGCACATTACAACATGATGGACAGCATGGAAAATGGATATTCATTTTGAGACTTGCTAAAGATCACATTTAACAGTATTACAGGCATTTTAAAGATTAACCTTAACCTTGTGTTAGATGATGGAAAAGGTAATCTAAATGTAAAAACAGGTTGAAATGAGTATGTACAGTTAAGAATTTAATATTGACTGACTGATACCAATCGATTAAAAAAAAATCTATTAAAGGGATAGTTCAGCCAAAATGAAAATTCTGTCATTAATTACTCAGCCTCATGTCGTTCCAAACCCATAAGACCTTCATTCATCTGCGGAACACAAATTAAGATATTTTTGATGAAATCCAAGAGCTCTCTGACTTTGCATAGACAGCAACACAACTGACACGTTCAAGGCCCAGAAAGGTAGTAAGGACATCATTGAAATATTCCATGTGACATCAGTAGTTCAACCGTAATTTCATGAAACTGCGAGAATACTTTTTGTGCGCAAAGAAAACAAAGACTTTATTCAACAATTTCTTCTCTTCCGTGTCAGTCTTTGATGCGTGTTCACTAGAGTACCACGACACATGCAAGTGCATTCCTCCGAAAGCGCACCGGAAGAGAAGAAATTGTTGAATAAAGTCTTTATTTTTGTTTTCTTTGTGCACAAAAAGTATTCTTGTAGCTTCATAACATCACGGTTGAAACACTGATGTCAAATGGACTATTTTAACAATGTCCTTACTACCTTTCTTGGCCTTGAACTTTTCAGTTACATTGCTGTCTATAGAGGCTGACAATTTTCATTTTGGGATTTTCTCTTTTTCCATATGTAAACAAGATATAAAAACATGATGAATTTGCCTGATGAGTGAAACTGTGTGATGTGTATAATTAATAGTATTATAAGAATATAAGTGTTTTTTTGTTTGGTTTTGTTTTGTTTTTTTGGTCACAAGACAAAATACTTAATCAAGATCAGTTTCAGTGATATTTTGTTACACAGCTTTGCTTTTAATGTGAATTTATCAGTTTTAAGGTTGTTTAGATGTATACAGTACATAATAAATTACAAAAATACTATAAGAAAATATGCATGCCTTTTTTTTTCTGTGCAGATTCTTAAGCCACGAATTCCCTCTTTTGTTTTTAAAACTGATACCCAGAGTCTTCCACATCCTTTTACCTAAAATGGCAAAAAATCTGGGCCTGTATTCTTAAAGATTCTAAGATTCCTCTCAGAGAGCTCCTAATTTAGCTTAAAAATTTCTAACTAGGAGTCTTAGCTTAAGAGTGAATCAGGACCAATCTAAGAGCAACTCTGAGCAAGGAAAAGACAAAAACCTTTATCTTAGTGAGGAGGCGGGGCTGACCCCATTGCTAGCTATGACACAGTCTTTTGAAGACTGTGATTGGTTGGTTGTCCAAGAAGGAAATAAAAGGGCACTTTTAAGAGTAGGGCCTATTATAAGCTTTCACTTTGAAATTACAGGCGTAATTTTTCCTGTTTTACCGTACTCACACACACATTATAAATGTAGCATATTATACTTGGCATATTATATAGGAAATGAACACTGACACAATAAGGTTCTGAAAGTGCTGTAATTGTTTGTGTGATCACTTTGCTTATAGAAGGTTGTGACACACCCAAATCATCTCTGCTGCACAGTTGCATTTTTCCAGTTGCCAAATATGTTAATGTAGTGATTTTACTTTATTTCTGGTGCTATGGCATTTCTGTGCGGTGTCGGAGATGTTAGCGTGTCTCTAATAAGATCGGTCATAAACATGATCCCTGCACGATCTAATGTGTAGCGTCTTATTAACTCACTGTCATGCATTGTGTGCAACACATTTCTTCTCCCTCTTCATGTTTTGTCCATTTTCTCCACTGCTAAAGAAACTCTTAAGCCTCTTAAAAGTGCTCGTCCGTACTCCTAACAATTTTGGACCTTAAGACCTCTTTTAAGGGTTAAGATGCTTTCTGAATTACTTTTTTCTTTACTAGGATCTTTTCTAAGAATTTTCTTAGAATTTTGTTACTAGGAGCAATTCTTAGTGCTAAGATTTTTCATGAATACGGGCCCTGATCTTTAGAAGTCCAGATACCTTAGCTGTCACATTGCTAATGTGCCTTGCCCTTCATTTCATCACTTTCTTAGATGGAAGGTTGGACTAACAGTCTAGTAAGAAACGTAGAAGCACAGAAAAACAACCTCGTATACTCTTACCTTTTTTTTTTTTTTTTTTTTTGATTTTCAGAAACTTTACCTGGCAACTGTGTTATAACTAATAACACTGATCATATTACGATAAAATGGAGCTCTAATTTTAGGTATCTGTCACTAGCTTCCGTATAACATCCTGTCTGGTCCAGTAGCCTATCTGCAACATGTAAAAAGGTCATGAGTTAAGGATTCTGTTCCACCTTTCAGTGTATAAATACTGTCGTGACGACCTGTTGACAGTCGTGAAATATGTGGGATTGCATGAGCTCATCCATGTCAGAACAAAGCAGGCTTTTCACCCCGTCCCACCATAGACCCCACAGGAGCCGTCTGCGTCTAGAGGTCTAAATGAAGGTCACCCTGCTTTGAGACTTTTACAGTTTGGCAGGATAGGTGTTTATCTTTTGAGAAATAGAAATAGAAAGACAGAGCATTCCTAAGCCAAAAAGAGCTTGTTTTTCTGGTTGTGGAGCCTAAATATGGCTTGAAAGGGGTGGGCTTGAACCCATGTCTGGTATGTGTTTGTTTTCTGACTAGTGACACCACATGACCACCAAATTGCTCCAACAGCCAAGGTGGGAGAGATGACGTTGGCAGCCCAGAACACTTTTTATCGATGAGATCATTCTCTTGCCCCAGACTCTTAATAGTCCTCGTTTCAGAAGGTTTCTCCTCTCCAGATTTCTAAATGGTTGCAGAGCTTGGCATGTCACTTCTTAAGATCTTCCAGGATTCAGGTTGGCTTCGTTGCTGTGGAATTAGCTTTGAGTTCTGTTCTTAGTTATACAGTTTCATTCTTCAATTTTTCTTTTTTTGAATGGGAATCTGACTCAGGTATACAACAGTAGAGCTCAATATCTCTACCTCAACTCTCCCGGTGGGACTTCGTCCGGGTTCAGAGCGTCAAAGCAGAAAGGCAGGCCTGCAGGCACCTGTCCATCATGCCAGCCCCCAGAGTGTACCGCTTCCCGCAGAAGATCAGCTGCACTGAGATCATCTTGAGGAGTGAGTTTGATGGGGAAGGTTAGGGCTTAAACCATGAGAGACTCCCAGCAGGGGCAGTCAGGTACTTTGGGATGGTACATCTCTATTTCCAGGAATAAATTTGGTCACTGCTGGGTTCAAACAAACTGTAATGTGCTTGTGGTGTGTAGTAAAATGGCTATGAATAAAGCAGAATATACCCATTAGATGTAACAACCTTTTTAAAATCGGACCTTTGTAAAAATCTGGATCAGTAGTTGATATGCTCAAGCCTGTTATCAGATTCTGTCCTAGAAAAAAGTATCATCTGTCTGAGCACCAATGAAATGAAAGCATGTGATATTAATTATTATTAACACTTTTTTGCTACACAATTTAAAGGCGTTGTTCTCGATTTGAAGTGCGCCATAGATAATAATAGATTTACTACCTAAACAATTAAAAAAATAGATTGAAAATCCCAAGCAGCCAGTCAAAACAGCAGTGGCTCAGCCGATAGAATTAGTTTGGTGGCTTCACAGTGTGAGCGTTTCACTTATATTTACAACTAAAAAATGTAGTGTAAAATGTATTAAGAACCACGTGCAAATAAATAAATAAATAAATCCCTGTGGGTCCTTAAAAAGTCTAGGAAAAAGTCATAAATATATTAAGTATTTATGACTGTAAACTGTACAAGTCTGTACAAGTACAAACTGTAAAGTCTCAAATATATTAAGTTAAATATATTAAGTTTCTACAATATATAAATATATTGTATTCAGTGAATACCGCGCAGTATTGCTTATGATCTGCTGTTGGATTATGACAAAGTTTGCTTTATGGTGTTTATATTGTAATATGTTGTAGATGGTTGTAAGAGTGCATATTTTATTTCCCTCATCTTTTTGAATGAGCAGCTGGAAATAGTAAAGCATAAACATTTCAAAATAAGAGTCCCAGTCTGTTTCGGTCTTGTTTATAGTTAAAAGTTTGGTTGCCTGTCACAGGAAGGAAAGACTTAACACACATTATTCAATATATAGATTTTACTAGTAGTGGCACAATAATCTGTTTATTACAATCTTTCAATTTAGTAGCACATGTGATCATTGGGGAAAATGATAAGTATCAAGCTCTGGGTTTTTTTTTTTTTTTTTTTTGGTCCTAGAAACCTATTGAAAACTATCAGTTCCTTTTGTTTTAGGCTTTAAGCAAATGGCAATTTGTAAGTTTCCTCAAACCAAGTATGACAGAAACTCAATTCTAGATCTGAATCTGTTAAACATCAAACCAAAATACTAGTCAAGGTATGTTAATTGTGACAGCTGACAGATTTTGTCCAATCAAACCACTTAACCGCTCCACATTCCTTTGCTGGGTTTTAACAGCAGAGCCATGCCAAGTTTATCACGAGAAGTCATTAAATATCTGAAACAGATTGTCCATAACGATCCAAGAGCTGCTCTTTTTCTCAGTGAAATGTGTGCTTGTTTTAGCTCTGTGTGCTGAGTCAGTCTTTTCACTCCTTTTGCAGCCATTCTCACATTCTCAATCTTGCTTATCCTGTAGGTTATTTTTTTTCTCCATTTGATTTGCCTTTCCAAGATAATACGGTTTCCCAATGTCATTTCAGCTTTCTGTCAGAAGTGTAAGTGACGTGTTTGTAATGGTCTACACAATGTAATGAATCTACTTTGACAACAGCTTCTAAAGACATCCGTTATCTCCACAAAAGTTGCATTGTATGGATTACGGTTTGACAGGATGTCTTTAGATAAAATCAGTCTTGCCAGCTTATTTCAGAAGTGCTAAAAATGATTGTTTACACCCTGCACATGTTCAGTGGTCGGATTTTCTTTCATTTGGACTACAAATGGCAGAACTGTTTCCAAGCAGAACTTCTTTTATTAGGCAACATTGCATCAAAAAGCCTCCCCCCAATGGTTTTGCAGCTCATTCCTGCCACTGCAGTCGTTTACCCACCTCAGGGCTGAAGTGGGATCAGGTGATGCTATTTAGTATCTCTGGGGTAATGCCGAACACTGAAAACATCAACACCTCATACATGAGGCAATTGAACTAGGGCCAGTAGTATTTTAATTTTTAATTTTTTTATTTATTTTATTCATTTTATTTTACTATTTCATTTTATTTTTATTTTACCATTTTATTTTTATTTTGGAGTTTATCAAATCTGTGTGGACACAACAGACTGTGTAGCTATATGGACAAACTATTTTGAGCAAATTATAGTAAGTAGAACCCAGTAACTTCTACTATTTTTAGGTCCCAGTCCCATTTCTTGCCAGATTTTCTGTCTCTGACTTGGAGCCCTGAGTAATGAGACTCGTCGAAACTGTGATGCGATGGATTTTCATTATATCCTAATCTTAGGATGCCTGCTAACACAGACCAAGAGACTCCTTTGACTCGTTCACCTTTTTACCACTGTGACAGAAATCCTGTATACATTGACATGCAACATTTCTTTTGACTCTTATAAGCTTGATTTAATAACGTCCCATTTAACCGGTTCACAGACTTGCGCACAATCCAATCAGAATCTGTTTAGAGCTAGAGGACTAATCATTTGCTTTCTCATCTTCAAATTATGCAGCACTTGACTATAATTTTCCCATTTGTGGAACCACAACTGTGGAATTAATTGGAAGGCTTGGGCCCGTGTTGTGCGACGCACATGAGTGATAAGGGGATTTGTGTGTTGTATTTACAAGGTGACAGCATCAGGGTGTGGTAATGAGGCTCTGTGTCAGATGATGTTTGTTTTTCCCAAATGTTGATGTAAAACATTGAGGAGAAAAAATGGTCTTTCAAGAACAGGTGGCGTCTCAATCTTGGACTGATTGTCAAGCCTTTGGGCATAATTAATGGTGCTTGCTAAGGGAAGCATCCCAATTACTATTGCTCATATGTAGGTTTAGGAATTTAGACAATCGCTTTAATGTAAATGAGTTACTCCACTATTGCTAACAAATGAGTTTTTATCCAGATCAGCCATGACATTGATGGGACATTTGTTGATCATCACCTACTTTGAGTTTCTGTTACTTACCGTGTTGCACCTGACTAGAGCATTTATGGACTAATGTGGCTGTTTTATGTGGTTATTTGTATGTTAAAAGGATTCACACAAAAATTTAAATTTGGTTATAGTTTACTCAGCCTCATGTCATTCCAAATCTGTATGACTTTATTTCTTCTGTAGAACAGAAGATGATATTTTAAAGAATGTTTGTTTATTTATTTTGGTCCATACAATAAAAGTCAAGCCAGTTTTGCGCCCATTGACTTTCATTGTATGGACTGTTTGTTCCAGATGAATAGAATAGAATAGAATAGAATAGAATGAAATGATTAAAATATTTTTTAATAAAATTAAATAAAATAAAATAAAATGAATAAATAAATAAATAAAAATAAAATAAAATAAAATAAATAGTTCAGATTTTTAAAACTACACAATGATAACCAAACATTTCTTGGCGAGTACCATTTCAAATATTTTTAACTAGAAAATAAGAAAATTATGAAATGAGAGTTTCATATATGTATTAGTACAGTATATAGTCACACATAGTATAAAATAGTTATATAGTAAGTACTGTAAACTGTCCAAAAGTGACAGCAAAGTTTCAGAAGGAAACAGAATTTGTTTTTCCTCCCTTGAGCTCATTGTGCTCTTTTTGTGGTCCTAAAGTATGGTGTGAATTTTGATGGTGTGAAAAATGATTCAACTCTGTGAAATTAAAGCTGTCCGGTGTATTCATGGCTATTAGTTGTCTGGTGACATCATCCGATAACTTGATTTCAAGCCCATTACTTGGTCCTGCGGCCAAGACGAGCTTTGTTTCTCCCTGTCAGTGCTTAAAGAGACTTCCTTGATCCTCCCTGCGGAAAATATATTTTTCTCATTTTTCTGAAATTTTTCTGAATCTAAAATTCACCCTTCGTAGTAGCTCACCAGATTTTAGAGTCTCCTAAAAACATCCATGTTTTTCACCACCCACCTGATCGTAATAGTTGTGATGTGATTGTAACATTGACCGCTTTACCCTTCGCCCATCCAGGCATGAATAATTGATCAGGTCCGGAAAGTGCAATAAGTGGACCACATCCTGCTCGGTGAACGTTTGTGGCAGAGCGTCTAATGTCTGACTGCCAGCCTATTGGTCCGGTCATTTTTTTTTTACCACAGCAGCGTTTGCTTGAGAATAGCCAGAACAACATGCTGCTCTCTTTGAGATCTCATGGGGTCATTGATGGCAGTTTGGGAACTGATGTGAACAGCTCTAGTGCACTTGTTACAAGTGCACCTAAAGACCAGGATGGACTTCTACAATACATCTGCTGTCAGAAGAGGCTTGGTGGTTCCCTCCTCTCATGTAGGTGCTATTCTGACTCTTTAGCTTTCTGTTGGTCCTTAAACAATCTATTGATAAGTAGAAACTTAAACGGAGCTGATATTTGAGTGTGATCTCTGTTTCACTGCCTTTTATTTTATTTTTTTCTAATATAAATAGTGTTGTTTGAATAATAATTGTGTGAATTCAGCATGCTAAGGTGGTGCAAGTACACTAAGAAACAAATTATGCATATAATAGTGCACTGTTATTTTTATAATTTGTAATTATTTTTAATGAATACATATTAAACTAATATAAGGTGAAAATTTAATTAAGCTTCCAATGATGCACCATGTTTATTTATATTTTATTTCTATAATTTATATAATATTATCACTTATTTTATTTTTCATTCTTTTATTTTATTTGTACATGCTTGTAGAATAAGAAGTCCATTTGTAGGTTTTACTATCTGTGTGTGTTCTAATGGCAGTACATTACCAAACTGGCATGAAGGAGGATCAGTCCATATTAAAGCTGACACTGAGTGCTTTTGGACCAGAGCCAGCCTTTAAAATGCTTTTCAGATTGGTTGGGGTTAAATGGGCCAAGTATACTTGCCTTTGTGTCAGAGTTTCAAATTGCTGTCATTGCACTCAAAAGTCTCTATAATTTGGCCATAAAAACAAATCACGTTCATATTTATATAACTTGACCTTGGTCTCTGGAGAGACTGTATCCGCTGAGTCATTAGATATCATCAGAATAGCTTTGATAATTTGTTATTAGCTCATCACATTTTAAAAGTAATGTTTGTTTCTGTTTCAAGGATTGAAGAGAGACTGAGGGTGCCTGCTTATATAACAGGGCCTTTTACATACACATTAAGGCTAGCGTAGGTGTGTTTTATGTGTTAAAGACAAAGAACATTTGAGAAGGGAATTTGTAGAGTGGGTTACAAAAACATGGACAATCACGAATGGTCTGTTTTCTTAAAGGGGCGCACAGAACTGTAATGTTAGATTAGATTTGACAGATGAGTTGATTACTGCTCGGCTTGTCCAGATGGCTCAGCTCTAATGTCATATTTTTTCATGGAGTCTTGTGCTGTAGGGAGAATTCTGCATTCAGATTTGTTTAATCCAATTAATGTGTTCTGCAAGCCATTTGTTTCTGGTTAAAGTTGAGTTTAGCTTTGCTACTTGGAGCACATTGCATGCCATGATCTACTTTGCTGCAACTTTCATGTTGATGTAAAAAAGATGCTACTTATTATCCCAGGACAGATGTTGTTTTATGTTTTGTCGTTTTGTTAAATGTTTGTTTTATCTTGTTTTATTTTATGTTGTGTGAAATGACATGTTTTATGTTATGTTTTGTTTTGTTTTGTGGTTTTATGATTTTTTTGTAATGTTATGTAATGTTCTATGTTAAATGTTATGTTTTGTGTTATGATGTTCTTTAGGTTTTTTTTTTTTTGCGTGTGTGTTTTGTGTTTTCTTGTGTTAAATGTTATATTTTTTAAAATATTTGTAGGTTTTTCTTTTAGGTTTTGTTGTTTTCTGTGAAATGTGTTATGTGAAATGTTGTGTTTTGTTATTTTATGTTGCTTTAGGATTTTTTTTTTTAATGTTATGTAATGTATGTTAAATGTTTGTTTTGTTTTTCAGGTTTTATTTTTTTTGTGTTATATAATGTTTTGTTTTGTAATTTTGTGTTATGTTTTTTTTTTTGTTGTTGTTGTTATGTTAAATATTATGCGTTATGTGAAATGATTTATGTTAGCTTGCTTAGATTTTATTATTGTGGCAACTTTCGGTCCTTTGTCGGGGCAGTGTCTCAAATCAGCAATGTGGACCAGACGTTTTGCTGTGTTGTCAATAGTTTGTCTTTGTGGATATTTAGACTTCCTTCCCCCCACTAAAATGATGAAATGCAGGAAAGAAACAGGTCAAACAGGTGTAAGGATAAAAAAGCAGTGCCCTGCTGTGTGAAGCAAATAAACAGGAAATGACAGAGGGCATATGTAGACTGGTAATGAGCTACAGAGAGGGCCTTACCTCCAGACTCTGTAAACAGACCTCTCTCACCTGCACAATGCTGCATTGATCGATTAGTCAAGCGTGTCACGGCAGAGACTTGTCCTGTGTTCGTACTAAGCTTTCATTCAGACCTCTACCTTCCTTTGCTCTCAAATTCAGCCTGGCAAAATCAGCGAACACTATATACCCAAACTGTGCTGTAAAATGTGACAATATCAAGGCCCTTTCCCTGATATATAATGTCCTAATTAACTCTTGCTGTCCAACACACCTGATCGATGTGTCTTGCAGCCAGCGGCCCATGTTTCTCTCTCTCTCTCTTTTTCTCTCTAAAACTTGATCTTCTGTTAGTCTTTTGGGGCTTGTCCAGCGTATTTTGCATTATTGATCAAATTTCAAAGTTCTTTCCAAGTTTCAAACTGATGTTCATTCCAGACTTTTCCCTTTTTTCCACAGGCCCCCCGATGCCAAGACAGACCCCTCAGGTCCAGAATGGCCCATCACCAGAGGAGCTGGAGGTGCAGAGAAGGTAAAAACCAGTTACAGACACTGACTGCAGTGAACTGTAACAGTAGCTTAAATCTGCTAGCAAACAAAAAGTCTTCAGGTTCTGATGCTTATGCATCATTTAAAGGTGTGATAATCTATTTATTTGTTTCATGGGGTCTTATTTGTTTTCCCCAAACACCAACAGCACTGTGATATTTACTCAAAATTATTTCTTTAGGTGTAAAATTAGTTTTAGTGGGGAAATGACATTTACAAAACACCTTCCACCCCATGGAAGAACATGTGCACTCATAGATTACGAGCTGACATCTGCATGTGTGATGGTGAGAACATGAACCAGGTGAACTCTCACACAGCAGAATCAAACGCAGATAGTGCAGCAATGTAATGTTAATGTCTGTTGGACTAAGTTCAGTTAAATCACCACTTTGAAGCCCTGAATTCGCTTTTTCATGAGCGTGTTTTATCAAGATTTCTGTGGACTTCAAAGGACGATGGAGGCTGTTACTCACCCTGGTCTTGTTAATGAAAAGCTTTTCTGCAATGAGTTCCCAAAGGAAGCAGCAGTCAAGGTTGAGGCTGCTTGACTGGAATATACATGCTCAAAGCTCACTGCTTGCTTGTCAGAGTTTTCTTTCTACTTTTTGCTTTAATAATAGAATGCCATTGATGCAACTATTGCATCTTTATTGGTTTTCATTGCAGTAAGGCTTAAAATGTTACTAAGAGTCAGTGCTATATTGTGAATATAGTCATTTTAAGTGCTGTTGTTAAGCATGGCATATTGCAAAAACGATTTTTATAAAAAAAAAAGAAAAGAAATTATCTATATAAAAGAGAAACAACAAAAAAAAATATATATATATATATATCTCATTTTTTTTTTTTTTTTTTTACTCAAAAGTACTCTTTTGATATTTTTATTTATTATATATATATATATATATTTTTTTTTTTTTTTTTTGTGGCTACATCAGCTGAAAATCATTACAAAGGAGCAGAACGAGTATGAAAATCCATCTGCCCAATTTTTTCTTTAGATTAACGGACGTGACCGATCATTCACAGTAAGTGTAGAGACATTTATTATGTAAAAAGGGTCCATTTTAAAATTGTGTTGTCGTTAATGACTTAATGAAAGTTATTAGCCTTTGCCTTTATGGAGAGTAGCGAAAGATCTACAGATCTGCTACGTGAGTGTTTCTCCATCAGTGATGCATCATTCCATGAGATGAACACAAGGGAGTCTGGGATGCTCTGTAGAATACTGAATATGATCTCAGTCTTTTGATGGTGACTCAGCAGTGGTCATGTCCTACTTCTCTGCTACAGATGAAATGTCAAATCTTCACAGGCTTTATCTGCAGAGCCCCTGCAGCCTGTTAAACATTAACCATTGGTGTATTCCCTGCATGCTGTGAGCCAGGCAAGGACGACGTGGACAACGCTGCGCGTCCTGCATAACAAACATTGTTTGGTTGGATTTTTCACTCCAGACAGATATGCTCCACGGCATAGTAAAGTTCCCGAGGAGGGTGCACGGCTTTCAGTACACTGCAGACATGATGCTGATTTATAATTGTATGTCACGACAAGGCGGTGTTTGGGGTTTATTTATTAATTATTAGTGTGGGACAGATGGTGATTTCTCTTGCATAGTTAAATGATGTGGAGGGCTTAAAAGCTCTGGCCTTCCCTTCAAAACTGGCTATTTTTCGGGGGGGAAAAAAAAATAAAGTAATTTTTCTTTGTTTTGTATTGTAGTTGTAGTCAAGGTCACAGAGTTTGAGGATGTAGAAAGTGTTGGGTTAGATTAAAATAAGCTATTAAATAGATGAAAATAAATGATGGGACCCACCCAGTTTAGTATTATTTGAATAAAATTTTATGTTTTTAATATTTTGAATTAGCTTATAATAGCTTACTGGCTATTTTTCAGTTTACATTTTAATTTTAGTTAAAATTTTTAGTAATTTTATGTGCTTTTGTTTTTTTTTTTGTTTTTTTTTTAATATTTTGATTTAGCTTTATATTTTTTTCAACCTAATTTCAATAAATGAAGATCATTTTTAATATTTTTTGTTAATAACACTGGATCCACCTCTCTGAAATTCCCATTGTTCAAGGAATTCCACGATAGCAATGCATGGCTACTTTTGTGGTACAGTTTTTGTTTTTTGATCAATTAGAACTCTGTTCAATTAAGATTCAATTAGATCCAGGAAGTACTGTAAGGTAACTACTTGGGTTAGGTTTAGGGGAGGTTCAGGGTAAGTACCCAGTTATTATAATTACTATAACAAGTATATAGTATGCACATAATAGGACTATATAAAAAAGTGCTACCATTATTTCTATAAGCAATTCAGGGCAGTATTTCAAACCGATTCCAATAAGTAACTGGTCTTTTTGAGCTAATCATTAAAGAACCAACTCATAAAAGTCATTAAATTTAGGAATCGGACACCACTGGTTGCACATTGTTTTTGATTCACAATCATGAAGCAAATAATGACAGAAACATGACGTAATAATCATTTTGGGGTGAACTTTCCCTTTAAGGAAGTTGAAACAGTCATTCATATGTTCTAACATCTTGTGTTCATCAGTCAGGTGCTGTAGTGTACATATAGTGGAAATGTTCCTTATAAGGATATTTTCCCCCGTCTGTGGAAGATTTGCCAGAAAGTAAAGGGCTCATATTCTCTAAAAGAATGTTGAGTGCGTGTAATAGAGTTGGCCTGCTGCCGCCCACCCGGCCGGCAGCGGCGTGCCGGCCCACAGCCATATTTAGCTATTGCAGTCAATGGAACTGGGTGCATGCTTGGTGTCTGATGTCATCTCGTGATGCAAACCTGATACAATGCTGCTGAGAAGGAGAGCGGAAGAAAGGAATGAGAGGCAGGTTACTCACAGACAATTCATAAACAGCCGTCAGGGCATCTGCATACTGTCAGAAGACAAATTAGTAGTGCTGTCAGACAGACCAAAGGACTCTGGTGGCGTGTCAGAATTTCTTAGGTCACTTTAAAATAAAGGTCACATGCTTGCATGGAAGGTGTTACTCAGAATTTTAGTTATTTTTATAATGCACCGACTGAACGGTTACCTAGAAAAGACATTAGTTCAATTACAGACAGAATTTTATATGCACAACATGACTTTTATTTTGAACTCAAAGTGCTCTTTATCTTAACAGCAAATAGTTTGACCAGTGCTTAAAATGACACATGATTTTGAATAAATTGGTGTTGCATAATATCCTAATACTCGTAGTAAGCAATGACTGAAAAGTGCAGTTTTAACTTAAAATAGAGACTTCAAGAAGATTCTCTGTGGTTTTACGTCTAAATTCTTTTAGCATGAGTCTGTGTCCATTTTTGTTTGTTTGTGCAAAACAACCACAGTGTTTGAGGCCTAGATTGTTTCTTCCCGGAGCAATTTTTCGGAATTGTGTTTTTTTTTTTGTCTTTTAATTTTGTGGAAAATTTTAGTACACACATGCTTTGAATTAGAGACTTGAGCGTTTCTGTAAACCTCACAATGAAATATTGACAAAAAGCTCTCGAATGACCGCAAAAAAGATCTTGTGGCGCATTTATACCCCTTTAGGTCTGAATTGCATGCCATCCCCTGTACTGAGACATACTACATTTGTATTACTCCCATGCTGGGAAAAATAAATATTTGGCCATGTTTCCCGTCACCAGGACATCATGGATTACGGTTTCCATCATGGATTACGGTTTTAAAAATATAGATTGTAGTTTTTAGCTTTCATGATTTTCTACAGGCTGTTTCAGCTCCAGCAGGACCGCAGTGACATGTGGGTCAACTCGTGTTCTGTGAGCCAAAAATATCCCGTATTAGTATTTGATTAAAAAGACATGAAGTGGCATAATGGGAGAATAAAAATTGTCAGCGGGACGCTGATACAGGTTTGCTGCTCTGCCGGCTTTCAGCACATCTGTCAAGTGGAGACACAAAAGAACATTTTCCCCAACCATATCCTGCTAGCAGGGCGAGAAAAGAGCTACCACCTCATTAACAGACTGATAGCATCATTTGAAGCTGATTATCATAATCATAGCCACTTCTTCACACTTCAGCACAATAATGCGCCCGGATCACTCGGCAGTCACATCCGGATGTCTGTCATCTCTTTATGAATGACCCTTTAGCTACAGAAAGCCCACATCCTGCTTTCTGAGCTCCTTCGGGATGCGCTGTACCGCCCTCTCTGTTCAAAAATGTTCTTCCTTCTGTGTAAAGGGGAATCAGTGAGCTGGGCCCAAATCTGTTGAAATTTTGGAGGAAGCCTTGAAAAAGACACCATATGGCTTAGCTTGGACACAGCCAACGTTAACCAAATTGCCGGGCCCTTCCAGGAGAGAGGGGAATTGCATGTGCCAAAAAGACTTCAATATGGTGCTCATTCTGCTCTCTTTCACACAATGGTCTGTCATTGTTTAGTCAATGTTGGCTTTTTTCTGCATATAATTATTTTTCAGATTTTCAGATATTGCAGTAATTTGCCCTGTTTCGTAGTGATATTTTGGACAACTTATGATTTTCTTATACACCACTAATCTTGATACAGCATTTGGTGTGTCTTAAGTTAGAAATGATATACATAGCTTCACATACATTACTTCTTACTGAGTTTTTAATTAGTGTTTTTTTTTTTTTTACTTTGTTTGACCGGTGAAATATTGTGTAAAATCCCCAAAACAAGTTGCATTTATTTAAAGCAACTTTGTGTAAGATGTTAAGTGTTTTCGTAGATGGTACATGCATAATGAATATAATTGTCTTACTACACTGACAGTTTTATTGTTTACTTTATATTTAAAATAGGTGAAAAAATCTGGTAGTGCAGTAAGACAAAACGCATTGTATTAAAGAGACAGGTAAAATGGATTTTTTTTTACTGGAAAATTGGACAAAATACTCAAATAGGATTTCTGATAGGGTATTTTATATTAGGGTAATGTAACGACAAGCACCAATGTAATTATATTTTTCTATGCAATACAGATTTGTGTTTAGTTTTGTTTTGACATTAAAAGAAAAAGATTTTCTGTATCTTATTTGCCTGTATTTTCTATTGTAGTACCCCTGTTTTAAAACCTAATGAAGTCATACTGCCTTTGGAATCTGTTGTAGTAAGTTGTTGGAAGGCATTCTGAATCAGGCTGTGAGCCGCCTACACTCCCTTAGCTACTGTTTCCTTGGTAACTGATGTCAGGAACGGAGACGCCAATAAATGAATCTGCTGCATGTTTCCCATCTTCTACCATACTCGATAAGGGGTGTTTGAGGGGGGAAAAGTAAGCAAATTTTGCATTGCTTGTAGTTTTTCTATATTAAGAATGCTATAGTGTGCAGTAGAATTGCAATAAATTAGTGCAGGTTCCAAATTGATAAAGGTTTTGGTCAATTGCCTGCTATGTGATCATTTTTAAAATAATTTTAAAGGGAGTTCTTGACTTACTCTGTGGGCAGGTTTAACTTCTTAAAAGAATAATGGATGACCCTTTGACAAGTATCTGGTCTGTTCCAAAATATGAGAACAATCCCTGTCATGCTTTAGTATGTCACTGCAGTGGAACAAAGCCGTACCTTTGTGACCATGAGTTTTGTTGAAAGGGGTTATTATATAAATGCATTGGAATGTTGAAGAACTAGAGAGCTTGCTTTCCTGACATGATCAGAAAGAGGCGATACTTAAATGTAAAATGAAAAAGGCCTAAAGTAAGCCCTTAGTGTAGTAGTCTGGGTTGTTGAACCCCTCAACCCCATATTTTGGCCCCTTCCAGTCTCTCGCCTGAGAGAGCAGGGCCCGCTTCTAATTTTAAGTGTTTGTGCTGCTTGTTATTTCAGAATGTTGTGATCTCCTATGCCAGGGAATGCGTATGTGTCCGATAGGATTACGCACAAATAAAGCTCTCAACCGAAATGGTGTGAACTGCACTTGCAAACAGTTCTGGGGTGTCGTTCTTATTTAAGAAACAAGGAGAGCACACATTTGATCCCATAAATCCTTTTTCCTGTTGGTCAAATGCCAGTTTGGTTTAAAGTAATGTTTGCTCTAAGTTTATTTTCAGCAGCTTCCGAAAACAAGAAGACCTTGATATTATTATGACCTCTCCACCCCTGTAGGATCACTGGGATTGCATGGCAGTTGCATCATGACAACTTAACCTCGCCTAACCCATATGTGTCATGGAAATTAAATATAGGCCTCTAATATCACATATCCATTTGACCCTATTTCTTCTAAGCGTTCGGTCAGAGCTCATCTCTATAGGGGGTTTGTTCTTAAACCCTATCCAGGGATGACTTATGGATGGCTCCGGTATGGCTGCCATGGTCTTTTGTGGTAGTATATTATCACAGATATAAACGAGGCTTCCTCTGCTCTTTAATTAGATCTCTGAGAGCATGGCTCAGGCTCATCATGGATTTTGGGGGAAGTGGGACATGCTCTCAGAAATCCACGCCTCGACAGCATTTCATAATGGAGTCGCTCAGAATACAATCCTCTGGGAACCCAGGTACAAGAACAACTCTGAAACAAGGCAACTAAATTAAGCAGATATAGAGAACTTGGGCAGTAGACCAAGCATATGGAAGCTCCTTTTGGAAGATCTACATAGTAGCCCTTGTGGATTCACTGTTAGCTCTATATAGTTTTGTTTCCCTCGACTCAAGCCAGCTGCATTTCTTGTATCCATTTCAGTTGTTCAAGAATTGATTCTTGTTAAAGGGATCGTTCACCCAAAAATGAAAATTCTGTCATTAATTACTCATCCTCATGTCGTTCCAAACCTGTAAGACCTTTGTTCATCTCAGGACACAAATTGAGATATTTTTGATGAAATCTGAGAGCTTTATAACCCTCCATAGACAGCAATGTAACCCAAATGTTCCCAGACCCAGAAACGTAGTAAGAACATCGTTAAAATATTCCATATGACATCAGTGGTTCAGCCGTAATTTTTACGAAGCTATGAGAATACTTTTTGTGCACAAAGAAAACCAAAATAACTTTTTATTCAACATTTCTTCTCTTCCATGTCACTGCCATCTGTCGTTCTCGAGAGTTAGCGTGTAAATTCTTCTGCTCGTAAACAAGGCGCATCGCCTTGGTACTTGCGTTGTGGTACTCTTGTTAATGACAGGACGGTGACGCGAAAGAGAATAATTGTTGAATAAAGTCATTATTTCGGTTTTCTTTGCGCACAAAAAGTGTTCTCATAGCTGTCTATGGAGGGTCAGAAAGCTCTCAAATTTCATCAAAAATATCTTAATTTTTGTTTGCGAAGATTAACAAAGGTCTTACGGGTTTGTAACGACATGAATGTGAGTAATTAATGACAGAATTTTAATTTTTGGGTGAACTATCCCTTCAAGCCACACCTTCAGCCTTACCTAGTTTTATATTAAATGGAAAAAAAATAATGAATTTACTAGCAATATAAATGCTGCATCTATTGTGTCTACCATATTTTCATACTAACATGCTCCCAACTCTGGGCTTAAAGTTGAGTTTCCCACTCAAAATTACAACTATGTAGTGGTGCTCATGTGCGTTCAATTCATAAATATATTTCCGACTTGAACACCCCATCAGAATCAATGTTCATCAGTCAACTGAAGAGAATAGCATCATTTGAAAAAGATTTAAACTGATAAGATTAGTGTAAATGAACAGAACCGCTACTAGCTATTCAACATACTATGGTACTGTGAATTCTTTAGCTGTCACCTCTATTATGACCTGAATCATTATAAATCATTACATTTATATTAATTTACCTTGGAGAAAATGCCTGTGTTCTTACTGATGTTACACACATTCGTTTGAGAATGAAGACTGACACATACAGTAGTTTAACCCACAGCATGAACTTCTCAACATGTATTTGAAGAAAATAGGGTAAAGTACATTGTCGCTATTTTAAGTGCCTAGACAGTGTTTTACTATATATATAATATAATATTTACTATATATATAATATTTACTATAATATTTACCATATATATATAATATTTAATATATATTGGATATCTTCTGTAAAATTCTTTAAAACTGTCTGAATGTACAAGACTTCAGTAGACATTAATTAGAAAAGAGTCTTATAAGGCAGATGGCAACAGTTGTTAAAGTAGGAGGGGTTGTAATGTTTTTAAGGCAAGGCTGGGTGAGGAAGCAGTTATTGTTCAGCATTTAATCAACTGTGCATATGCAAATGGTGAAGTATATTAAAGGGCTAGTTCACTTACAGAATAAAATTTTCCTAATAATTTACTCACCCCCATGTCATCCAAGATGTTCATTTCTTTCTTTCTTTCTTTCTTTCTTTCTTTCTTTCTTTCTTTCTTTCTTTCTTCTTTCTTTCTTTCTTTCTTTCTTTCTTTCTTTCTTTCTTTCTTTTCTTTCTTTCTTTCTTTCTTTCTTTCTTTCTTTCTTTCTTTCTTTCTTTCTTTCTTTCTTTCTTTCTTTCTTTCTTTCTTTCTTTCTTTCTTTCTTTCTTTCTTCAGTCAAAAAGAAATAAAGGTTTTTGAGGAAAACATTCCAGGATTTTTCTCCAAATAGTGGACTTCAGTGGAAGCCAACGGGTTGAAGGTCCAAATTGCAGTTTCAAAGCAGCTTCAAAGGGCTCTACACGATCCCAGCCGAGGAAAAAGGGTCTTATCTAGTGAAATGATCTGCCATTTTCTAAAAAAAATAAAATAAAAATTTGTATACTTTTTAACCACAAATGCTCATCTTGCACTAGCTTGACTTCATACATTATGTAGTTACATTGGAAAGGTCACTCGTAACGTAGGCAGAAGTACTGACCCAGTGTTTACAAAGTGAACGTACAACATGCAAGTCAAACGACCTTTACAAAAAAAGGTAAAACAACGATGTTGGACAATTTTGAAGTTGGAGGAGAAAATTAGATGTTTTTTGCCCCACCCTACCTTTTTAAACTGAAGTAAATAGACAAAGAACTAACCACGCGTGACTTTTCCAACGTGATTACATAATGCGTGAAGTCACGGACACGCATCACAGAGCTAGCATTTGAGGTTAAAAAGTATATACATTTTAATTTTTTTAGAAAATGACGATCGTTTTGCTAGATAAGACCCATATTCCTCGGCTGGGATCGTGTAGAGCCCTTTGGAGCTGCATTGAAACTGCAATTTGGACCTTCAACCCATTGGCTGCCATTGAAAAATCCTGGAATGTTTTCCTCAAAAACCTCAATTTCTTTTTGACTAAAGAAAGAGACATGAATATCTTGGATGACATGGGGTTGAGAAATTATCAGGAAATTCTTATTCTGGAAGTGAGCTAATCCTTTAACTGAAAAGTAGAACATTTGATACATTTGGGTATTTTGATATTTGATGTGAATGGTCCTGCAGTTGAGAGAGTGTCTTGCTGATGCTTTGTAGCTTTGGTCTGAGATTTAAAGTCGATTTCAATGACAGGACTGATGAGACAGGAGTGACTGTATCGATTCAGGTGTGACTGCATCCGTTGGAGCCTTAGGCGTAAACTTGCTCTTCTAAAGGGGTCTTAGATTGAGGTGTGGTTTTCCCATCTTGTTCTCTTCTTTGAAAACATGTGGAGGCTTGATGTCACTGAATCTAAGCTAGTATTTGTCATGGTGATGACTGTCATGCTGAGTGGAAGGTGTGTCTAGCAAGGTCCCAGGAAATGACATCATTTATGCTCATTCATATAAAAAGACGTGTGGGAGATTATTAGCCAGATGGAAAGAGCTGGATCACCTGTTTTAATGCAAACCCTGATGATGAAATTGTCTTATTTATCATCTATCCAGTTTCCCATGACAGCTGTCTGTTTTCACAAACACAATGGGAGATGGTTTAAACTATTAAACCTCAACAGTTATATAAATTAACAAAAAAAGTTAAAGTGGGTGTCTTAAAGTATTAGTTTGCCTCCTAAAATGAAAATTGTCTCATCATTTAGAAATGCCCCTATACTGGATTGCTGTTACTTAAGTTACCCCAATATAATTTGTTAAAAAAAAATATATATTTTTAAAAATATATATATATATATATATATATATATATATATATATATATATATATATATATATATATATATATATATATATATATATATATATATATATATATATATATATATATAAATGTAATATATGACCTACATCCCAGGTTTATTTTATTATTAATTTTTATGTTATAGCGTGTTTGGAACAACATGATTGTAATTAATGACCTTTATTTTTGTCAAATGTTGCAAAAAGACAACATGTTAAGGACAGCCTGGAAGATGAACCTTACATGATGACTCTTCATATTGTTAGGCTCTTTGCATTTCATTTGCTTTCATTCATGAATGCTCTCCAATTTGTTCAGCCCCTCTTCTTCGAGTTAGGTCCATCTGTCCTGCTTCAGCGCCAGAGCTGCAAACAGCCCATTTTTCTTCATCTACTGTCCCCGCTGTCCACAGTCTAAATGTCTCTGGCTCTAATGTAATTACACACTGGAATTCTGGGCTTGAGGATGTGCTGGATGCTGATTAAGCACAAGAGGACTGACAAGCAAATCTTTCATAAACCCTTAGCAGAACATCTGCAGGCGAGCTGGTCTGGATGCTGAAGTTGGCTCTTCTCACACCTCTTGTTACCCTTTTGAGTGTGCTGCCCTCTAGTGTAGGATATGATGTACTGTGCTGCTTGTATTTCAGTGATGATCTGTCTCAGTATCTGGAAGAAAGCAAGGCATTTTTATTTGTCGGCTATAAAAGCTTTTCTTACTGAATATGTCCCAAAGGCCCTTTAAGGCCTTCTTGTTAATTCCCCCAACAGCCCATTTATTTTCATGGTTAGAGACTAAGAAAAAAAAAAACAATCTGACAACAGTGGTAGCATAAATATTATTTATTTAGCTCAAATCACAAAATACATTTTTTTTTTTGTTTGTTTTTTTTTTTTTTTTTTTTGTTGCTAGTAGAGGTTCACTTCTAGTAAACAAAGTATCATTCCTACAGCCACCATTTTAAGTATGATTTCTTCCATTCATTTTGTATGAGTGATTAGTTGTTTCCTCTGTAAACTAAATTTTAAAATATTTAAATTAAGACTAATATTGGAAGTTTAATTTTATTTGTACAATTATTTTATTTTTACAACATAATATTAAAGTGAGATTCAATGAATAATATACATTACCATATATACATACAGGTGCATCTCAATAAATTAGAATGTCGTGGCAGAGTTCATTTATTTCAGTAATTCAACTCAAATTGTGAAACTCGTGTATTAAATAAATTCAATGCACACAGACTGAAGTAGTTTGTCTTTGGTTCTTTTAATTGATGATTTTCGCTCACATTTAACAAAAACCCACCAATTCACTATCTCAACAAATTAGAATATGCCAATCAGCTAATCAACTCAAAACACCTGCAATGGTTTCCTGAGCCTTCAAAATGGTCTCTCAGTTTGGTTCACTAGGCTACACAATCATGGGGAAGACTGCTGATCTGACAGTTGTCCAGAAGACAATCATTGACACCCTTCACAAGGAGGATAAGCCACAAACATTCATTGCCAAAGAAGCTGGCTGTTCACAGAGTGCTGTATCCAAGCATGTTAACAGAAAGTTGAGTGGAAGGAAAAAGTGTGGAAGAAAAAGATGCACAACCAACCGAGAGAACCGCAGCCTTATGAGGATTGTCAAGCAAAATCGATTCAAGAATTTGGGTGAACTTCACAAGGAATGGACTGAGGCTGGGGTCAAGGCATCAAGAGCCACCACACACAGACGTGTCAAGGAATTTGGCTACAGTTGTCGTATTCCTCTTGTTAAGCCACTCCTGAACCACAGACAACGTCAGAGGCGTCTTACCTGGGCTAAGGAGAAGAAGAACTGGACTGTTGCCCAGTGGTCCAAAGTCCTCTTTTCAGATGAGAGCAAGTTTTGTATTTCATTTGGAGACCAAGGTCCTAGAGTCTGGAGGAAGGGTGGAGAAGCTCATAGCCCAAGTTGCTTGAAGTCCAGTGTTAAGTTTCCACAGTCTGTGATGATTTGGGTTGCAATGTCATCTGCTGGTGTTGGTTCATTGTGTTTTTTTGAAAACCAAAGTCACTGCACCCGTTTACCAAGAAATTTTGGAGCACTTCATGCTTCCTTCTGCTGACCAGCTTTTTAAAGATGCTGATTTCATTTTCCAGCAGGATTTGGCATCTGCTCACACTGCCAAAAGCACCAAAAGTTGGTTAAATGACCATGGTGTTGGTGTGCTTGACTGACCAGCAAACTCACCAGACCTGAACCCCATAGAGAATCTATGGGGTATTGTTAAGAGGAAAATGAGACACAAGAGACCAAAAAATGCAGATGAGCTGAAGGCCACTGTCAAAGAAACCTGGGCTTCCATACCACCTCAGCAGTGCCACAAACTGATCACCTCCATGCCACGCCGAATTGAGGCAGTAATTAAAGCAAAAGGAGCCCCTATCAAGTATTGAGTACATATACAGTAAATGAACATACTTTCCAGAAGGCCAACAATTCACTAAAAATGTTTTTTTATTGGTCTTATGAAGTATTCTAATTTGCTGAGATAGTGAATTGGTGGGTTTTTGTTAAATGTGAGCCAAAATCATCACAATGAAAAGAACCAAAGACTTAAACTACTTCAGTCTGTGTGCACTGAATTTATTTAATACATGAGTTTCACAATTTGAGTTGAATTACTGAAATAAATTAACTTTTCCACGGCATTTTAATTTATTGAGATGCACCTGTATATAGTTTGGGGATTGTAAGATTTTTTATTTTTTTTTTCTTATGCTCACCAAGACTGCATTAACTTGATCGAAGATAGAGTAAAAACAGTAATATTGTGATATTGTTACAATTTAATATATACAGTTTTAATATATAATTTAATATATAGTTTATTCTTTTGGTGACAGTTGAATTTTCAGCAGCCATTACTCCAGTCTTCAGTGTCACATGATCCTTCAGAAATTATTCTAATATGCTGATTCGGTGCTAAAGAAACATTTCTTGTTATTTTCAGTTTTAAAAACAGTTGGGCTGCTTTTTGTGGAAACAGTGATACATTTTATTCTGGATTCTTTGATGAATTGAAAGTTCAAATGAAAAGCTAACTTACTGATCCAAACTTTTGAATAGTATTGTACATTGTACCAAAACTACTGAAACCAAATCAGAATCTGATACTGAGGGGATGAGCAAACTTGTTAAAGGTCTAACCTGGTAAACAAAAAGTTGTAGGTTCACTGTGCACTCAGGCATTCCCTTCTACTCTCATGTGTCCTCAGGCAGATGCAGGAGCTCCAGCGTCAGAAGTGAGCAAGAGAGGGAACGACTGGAGCGAGAGCGGCTAGAGCGGGAGCGCCAGGAACGAGAGATGCTGGAACGGGGAACGTGCCGCTGAAAGGGAACGTCAGGAGCGGGAGCGTCAGGAGCGAGAGCGGCTTGAGAGGGAACGTGCCGAGCAGGAACGTCTGGAGCGCCTGGAGCGTGAGCGTCAAGAGCAGGAGCAGCTGGAGCGAGAACGCCAGGAACGGGAGCGCGCCGAGCGGGAGCTGATGGACAGAGAGCGTGCCGAGAGAGAGAAGCAAGAAAGGGAGCACCAAGAGCAGCTGGACAGAGAGCAGATGGACTGGGAGAGAGGGAGACGCATCTCCAACGCTGGTGAGCATCTTTTTCTCCATTGTCTTTTCATAAATAGGACTGACAGATAAGATGTTGACAAGACGGGCTGGAGTCCAAAAAATGAATGAGGTTTTAAACACAAACTAACAATACAAGTGGCTTTTCTTCGGTTGTACAATATGCTTAGCATGCAAATGCCTGTGAAATGCTGTTATTATGTGTTAGAAATCATTTATTACAGTGTTGCAGTTATTATGCTCTTGAAATTTAATTTAAAACTATTTTTTCCTGTACGTTCAGACTGGGGATGCACCAATATTACAATTATGGCTGATTTCCATGCCATGGCTGAAAACCGATAAACAAAAGATTAAAAATCTGTACTATTTTGTCTAAAAATAACTCAAAAAGTCAGTGCCGTTCTCGTCAATGTTAAATCAGGGTTGTTATACTTAAGTGAATGTAAGCACCACAACAATAGAATATACAATATGAAATATGGATAGCTAATTATTTGGAGATCTGATAAATAAAAAAAGTTTGTTTGAATAAAAAAAAAAAGGATCTCTATAATAAGAAAGCAGTGTTCAAGAAACAGCTTTTAAAGGGTTCTATTGTAGTCTAGAGGCGTAATTTAACATCTAACAGAAACAACTTTATATTGGACATCACAGATAAAAATTGAAATCACAGATAAAAATTAAATTAATAAAATCCAATGATATCTGCTGTTGTGCATCTCTGTTTCGGATACTTTCTTTTGTTGTTCTTGCTGTAAAATATATATTTTAGTATGTATTTGTTGCCTCTGGTTCCATGTAAAGCTATTGTTTATATGAAGGAAGGGTCAGCACCTCCTTGCATCTTAATATATCAATAGGCGATCTTCTCCTGACGTGTCCATCTGTCAGTGTGTTGGAAGAGTCTGAATCAACAGCTTGAAAGATGACGAAACTCAGGGAGAGCTGCACACACTAACCACATTTCCCTCATGTACTTCCCACTAGGATTATGGGTAACCTGCCAGAACTCAAGAATTTAGGTGACAATAGAGAGAGGCTATGGGTCTTTAGCAACCTGTTTTATTTTTGTAACCTGTTTTATTTTTGTAATTTGATATTTCTGAGAGAACCACAATGTTGAGTAAGAAAGAAAAATGTTGTCCATGTTTTTTTTTTTTTCCCCCATCAGGGTTAAATTGGATGCAAGTTATTAAAATAAAATGGAGGAAAAGTTATTAGATTTTTTGCTTTAGAATAACATGCACAGATGAATTGTTCACAATAAGAGCAGGAACTTTCATTAAAAAATTAAAGTTAATTTCGATTTACTATTGATTGATTTACCTGTTATAAAGTTGTGTGTGTATATATATATATATATATATATATATATATATATATATATATATATATATATATATATATATATATATTATATATATATATATATATATAGTTCATCACATCAGATTGCATACATTGCTCAGAATCACGTACCAAAAATAGACATTTTCTCAGATGGGGGAGGGGATGTTTATTCCACAGATAATGTGTGTGAGGTCAGGCCTCTGGCTTTGACAGGCATAATTGTCATTTCAAGTGTGAAACATTTGAGCAGTTTAGTATAATTCATGTGTGATCATTTCATCAAATAGTCTGTGTTATTTGGCGGTGATTCAATAGTTTGCATACAGCAAGTTGCATTATTCCACAGCAGGGATGTCAGAAACCCTTTAAATACAGTATTATTGCTCAGGGATGTGCTGAATCTTAATTACTACTAACACAACTGGTCCTGTTACACATTAACATATCTGGGATTCAGATTTTGTGAAGGAGACATCATTTTACAGAAACTTAACGTTTTTTTTTTACTGGCAGTGAATTGTAAATCGTGACCGTCTTTCCACCTTATATTAGATTAGAACAGTGATATTCTATTTACATACTTCCAAATGCTCTCAAGGAAAGCAAGAATAATGTTTCTTGATCACAAATTTCTGACATAAATGCTTCAGTGTCGTTTTTTAAAGTGCTTTCTGCTTAGACAAATCATTGTACAGCTAGTCTGCAGTTTCTCACTGCAGTACTGACTGGCTGGTGCTCTTAATGTTTTATTCTGAGTGTTGAATTGACACTGGATTGAGTTCTCTGTCTGGAAAGAAGTCTGCATGGCAGTTGTATTTTTTTAGTGGATCTTTTAGTGGCTCAGTGACTTTTGAGTCATGTCTTGGATAATTCTGCTTTTTGGTAAGAATTATCACATAAATAACCTGAGATTTTGGCAAATAGGTATGACAAAATCTGAATCATTAGTTGGAGCACTAGTAGGAATAAGTCAGGTACTTGGTATTGGTGTAAATGGATAATTATAGCCGAAACTATTTGCTGGAGTAGTATATTCAATAATATTCATGCTAAATAAATAAACTAATTTGTATTAAAAACATCATGTAAGGATCTCTAGTCACAAGTTGATTTAATATAGTTGGATTAGTCTCTCTGGAGCACAGCCGATATGTCTTACCATGTGACCGCCTGTGCTTTAGGAGTGGAAGAATTTCATTAAGTCACTTTGGTGAGCATACTGCGCTACATCACGGGTCATGTGGTCTGCTTGTCAAAGCTAATAGTGTGGAAAGGCAGAGGAGGCAAGTGAAATGGAAGAAAACAAGGTACAGATAGGTTACATTATAATTTAAAACAGAGAATAAACAGAAATCAGAGGCACTTAAGTCATGAAGCCAGCGTGAATAATGGCAAAGTGTTAATAAGGAGATGACCTGAATGTAGGGCATGATAATTTGTGTTTGCCTGTGTGTTGACGTGTATTTTGAAGAGTGCTCAGGGGGGCGTGGTGGGCTTCACGCAGCAGGAGGGCAGCTGTGTCTGCAGGCTGCTTATGAGAATCACTAGAGCAGAAAGATTTGGCCAACATATGGCAGGCAGTGACTCTTACAGTGCAGTCTCACCATAAACCAAAACATGAATTTACATGCATTTCGTATAGAAACACCCTTAAATATGTTGCAAAAGGTATTGCCTTGCCCTAGTAAATAGAGACAGGGCCCTCGTTACATATATACTGTATAAAATTGAGTATATTACTTTAAGCCTCAATAACATCTGTATAGTTCCATAATTATATTTTTTGTATACTACTCTTAGAAAGATTTTTTTTTTTTTTTTTTTTAAGCAAGGATGCATTAAATTGGTCAAAAGTGACAGTAAAGACATTTATAATGCCACAGAAAATACTATTCAAAATAAATGCTGTTCTTTTGAATTTCTATTCATCAGAGAATTCAGAAAAAAATATCTATTAAGGTTTTCAGAAAACTTTTAAGCAGTTTTCAACGTTGACAATATTGCATATTAGAACGATTTCTGAAGGATCATGTCACACTAAAGACTGGAGTAATGGCTGTTGGAAATTCAGTTTTGACATCACAGGAATAAATTGTATTAACTGTAGTTTTTATACAAACTTTGTTGGCTTGAAAAAGCCTAGCTTGAAAGTTTGCAGTAGTTCAAAAAGGTTGATGTTTGAAGGGTAATATATATCATTTTAAATATTTTTAAATTACTTTTTACTGTATTTTTGATCAAATAAATGAAGCACTCCGATGTCTCATTCAGATTTTAATGTGATATTTGACTGTAGAAATCACTAAAAGTGCAGTTTTTCATTAACATAACTTCTTTTATTAGCATTTTCTTGGCATGCAGAGAGTGGATGACTAGCCTTTATCAGGTGTGTGACTAACCTCACATGCATCTAGGAGTTACAGTAACCCTTCGGTGCTCTCTCCTGAAAGTACTACATGCTAAACTAGATGTTTGTGTAACATTCTGCCCACATGTGTTGAAATTGATCCATCTTTTCCAGTTCATGATGTTGTCTACAGCTAACCGATTGTACTAATTCCAGTGTGTTCCCTGTTCATAGACAGAAATAAGTACATATGATGGACTTGTAGGTCTCTGCTGGTTTTCTTGCTTCATTTGCCCCCTTTCTCTCTTCTGTCTCCTTCCCCCTTTCTCTCTTTGTCTTGTGTTCTTTCCCTTTGCACGGTTGCCGCTTCCTCCCTCCCGTCCTGTCCTGTCCTCCGGTTGTGTAAAGCATTTGAAAGCACCCTCTACACTCCTCCACCTCCCGAATACAACAAGACCACCTCCTCCTCACCCGTGTCTCCTTCCACACCCAGCTACCCACCACCAACGCCATCGCCCTCCACAGCCACTCCTCCAACCCCACCCCTGCGCCACTCTGCCTCCCGATTCGCCACGTCGCTTGGCTCCGCCTTCCACCCGGTCTTGCCTCATTACGCCACCGTACCTCGCAGACAACCCGCCCCGCCCACACCACCACCCCCTGCCCCAGCTCCTCCTCCAGTTCCGGCCTCTAAATCCATAGTCTGGACGGCTAACAACTTCACGCCCCTACCGCCCTCACCTCCAGTCATGATCAGCAGCCCTCCAGGCAAGGCCACTGGCCCTCGCCCGATGATTGCGATCCCGGCCCCTAGTCCGCTCTCCCAGAAACCCCCCTCGCCCATCTCAGCGCCCAATGGGCCGCCCACCTCGCTTCACTTCCATACCTCGTCACCCGTCTCGGGTCAGCCATTCTCTTCGCCCCCGACGCCACCCCCTCCGCCGCCCCTGTATTCCCCCTCGCCCACCTTGCCCATCGCTCCCCTTGTGTCTTGTCCCTCACCCCAGCCTGCTGTTCTCCCTTCTCCTTCCACAGCCTTCCCTGCCTCTGCTGAGCACTCTGTAAACTCTGGTTTGGGAGACTCCTGCTCCTCTGCTCCAGAGCTGCCCACTCAGCCTGCTGACTTCCCCAGCCAGCCGGGTAAGGCCTCTTCTGTGTCGCTCAGCCTCCACTAACCCGCTGCTCGGGGTTCAAGGAGGGGGCCTGCCATGTTGAGCTGGGTTGCTTTTTTTATTTTTTTATTTTTTTGGCTGCAATTGCCGATGGCTTTTTGGCTCAATATGGAAGTCCTTAGGGAATGTTTTGCTGTTTTGTCTTGTCTGTTGGGTTGTACTAGTTCGTCGGTTTGATGGATGCTCATTTGTGGCCCATAATTGTGTGAAATGGCATGGCATGAAAACATCTCCACTCTCTCTCATGAAACTTTGATTTTAGTCTCACGGATTGCAAAGCTGTGATATCATTGCTTTAGTTCTCATAAGTGCTTTTCTGCAGTTTATTACAACCATCTCATTCTGATTCTTGGTTTATGGTAAAGAAGTTCTAGATGTTAACATGTACAAGTGAACTGTCATTGCACAGTGAGCTTAACATGATCTATAACTGGCCGCCCCACATCATCTTTGGTTATTCTTCACATTCACACATTTGTTTCATAAAACATCCTTATTTGATGCAAAATGAAGATGAAATTGATTAAATATTTGCCCTTGACTAGGTTTTATGTTGCATACTGCATACAAGAAGTGGAGTTTCTCAAATGAGGTCAGGTCAACAGCAATAAAGAAATAAGATCAACTCTTCCTCTTGAATTATTTATAGTAGAGGTTTTAGACTTCACACTTCATATGCATGATGCGGCTTGACACTGAGCTAAATTATACACGCTAATATGATTAACTTGAGTGTGTTTGACAGGCATGCATGTCATATAAACTTGAAAAACTTCAGCTGTTTATAAAATAGCTGTTAAAAATAGTCAAGCGGATACTTTCATAAATTGTGAAGATTTTTACCTCATGATACATAGATGCAACATCAGCTAGTTACATTTTAATGATTAAATGGGATGAAACATTACCCCAATTACATCTCTGCATTTTGTTAATTGATGTACAGATTTGTTTCCTATTATAAATCATCAGTTTCTTCCTTGTGAAAGTTGGTATAATGATCATCAGCTTTTGACAAGTGTTCAGTATATTCACATCATGTATTAATGTCATCTGTCTTCGTTCACTATTACGAATGAGCTTTGTCATTGTTGTTGTTTTTGTTATTTATTTATTTTAAATATTATTATTATTATTATTATTATTATTATTATTATTATTATTATTATTATTGTTATTGAATTATTGATGGGTTTATATTATATTACACTACTGTTCAAAAGTTTGGGGTCAATAAGATTTTATTTTTAAAGAAATTAGTCATTTTGTTCAGCATGGATGCCTTAAAGTGGACAAAGGTGAGAGTAAAGACTATAATAAAACCCCAAACCTTTGAACTCTAGTGTATATATTATATTATATTATATTATATTATATTATATTATATTATATTATATTATATTATATTATATTATATTGACATCCATTTAGCTCATTCTGAGTGTGGTGATCAATTTCATAATGCAAAACAGTCCTGGATGTCGAACATATCACAGTTTAACTGATCAGCACAGCATGTGATAAAGACGTGTTATAACTTTCATGTTTTTTTTTTTTTAATTCGTCACTACAGATTCAGTACAGGGGATACCGACCCCTCCACCTCCACCACCTCTCCCTCCCGGCTCCACTGTGACTCCGACCACTGCTGGACCTCCGCTACCCCCTGGTCCCCCTCCTCCTCCCCCACCACCTCTGCCCCCTACGCTTACCCCAACAGGTCCTCCCCCTCCCCCTGGCCCACCGCCTCCACCCTCAGGCCAGGCTCCACCACCAGCACCACCTCCACCCCCCGCCCCACCTTTGCCCTCGGGTCTGTTCACCCCCTCGCCCACCACAGAGGAGAACAAGGGCCTGTCTGGGCTCGCAGCCGCCCTTGCTGGAGCCAAGCTAAAGAAAGTGCCAAGGGTAAGAGTTGAAGGACTGTAAATCTGTCATTTGCATTGAATTTCACCTAAATCATCTTAACACAGCACAAGGGTCGGAAATTAACAGGGGCTTGGAGCAAAAATGCCATGGTTGGCACGATTAATATGAAGTGTCAAAACTAATGAATGACATTTAATTTAGATCTGCTCAGCTTGCTGTATGCTGCATTGGTAACAAGCTAGTATTCTGATTGGTTTAATTTAAGTATTTGACATAAGCCAGCACAGATACATTTAATAAAGTAATTATAAAAATTGCCCTAAAAAATTAAAAGAAAAAAAAGGTCTCCATATATAAATTCCAGAGGGCAAATATTGCTCCTTAACAGAAAAGTTAATTTCTGACCCTGCGCTGCACCCTAAAGCTGAAAAAACATTTTTTTCTAAACATCTTCAAAAATACTAAACATGTTCAATACCAAGTCTTATGTGTTACTGTAGAGTGATGAGCCCCCGGCTCCAGCCGCAGGATCAGCGGTGAGTTCTGGTGGTGCCAAGCCCGAGGCATCCCGTGGAAATGGTCCTTTACCTGGAGGAGGAGGTCTGATGGAGGAGATGAGCGCCCTGCTGGCCAGGAGGTGAACGATGTGCTTTATCTGTCTCTAATGCCAGAATGATTGCAGTGATAAAAGCAGGGCCTAACCCTAACTTACTAATAAAAAGTTCTGTTTTTGAGATTAATTATCAGAGAGAATGTTGCATCATATCCAGTAATGTAATGAAGTTTAAGAATGTACCATTGTTTTGATACAGGAGAAGAATTGCTGAGAAGGGATCATCACCAGAGCCTGAACAGAAAGCTGTTAGTTAATAGTGTTTCATTCAGCTGTATACAGTCTCTGATTAAATCTGTACATATGGACTACTCTTAATTTTATTGATATGATCATACCTTTTATGTGACTGATTTTCAAACTGATTATCTTTTTATTTTTCTATCAGGATGACATTGAGTCTACCATAACCCCAAAAGTGTCAGCTTGTAGCACACCAGGTAAGTGTGATTAAAATAAAGCTAACCATATAATAATGCTTCAGAAGAATCATTAGGTTAGTCAAATGAATGGTGTAACATTTAAAAAGGAGGTGAAAATGTTTCTGTTTTCCTGTTCAATCAATGTCCTTTCAGTAAATAAACATGTTGTTGAGCCTGTAGAATTTATGTAATCTTTACTTTTATTTAATAAATTCCACATCTAAATGTTTTTTTAACTTGCAATGAGTCTCAGTTTTGTTGACCAGTGTACAGTTTGGGCCTTGAAGCAATACCATAGCTTTTATGTGAAATAAAAGACTGCAAATATCATACAATTAAACATTCAGTGCTTTTTTTTCCCCACAGATATGCCCAGAAAGCCTTGGGAGAGGACAAACACCATGAATGGTAGCAAATCACCAGTCATTGGAAGGTAATAATTTGCATGTCATTGTTTTGATGAGCTGAATCAGTGTGTGCATTATACCTCCACCTTTTAAAGAAAATGTCCAGCTTTTGGGATCTGAGTCTTCGGCAGGTCCAATTTTTCTCAAAGCTAATTTGAATTATTGTTGCTTCGACTGCTTTGCATCACATGCTTGTGGCCGGGGGGCCCTTCACAATCGCATGTCAGAATGCAGGCAGTCGGGTCCCGTGCTTGACATCACTAAAGCACAGTGCTGTTGCTTCTCATCAGATCTGTGTGTACCAGAGCTGTTCAGCAGTTTTTGAAGGATTTGCTTATTCTTTTTGCTTATTATATGCCATTCTTTTAGGCATTTGCATATACAATTATACAAATGGTTGAAGCACTTTTCAGTAGGGCTACAGTGAAATAGAAATACTTTTCCTTTCACCTGATTTGGAATCAGTGCATTTAGAAGATTACTATGAAAATACATAGTTCAGATCCACGCTCTTGACCTCTGACCTGGTTAGTCTCTTTACTCTCACAGACGGGACACACCATGGAGAAATCAGATGGTTACTGACAAGTACTATGATTCCTTAAACAGGTATAAGAGGCTAGTTTGAGAACTCTTTCTAGACTTTGTTTGCTAAGAGTGCTCTCTAAATAGGATGAGGGTTGGTGCAGTGATTGTCTAAGGTTGTTCTTTTTTTTCCCCATACACAGAGTCTGCTGTTGCCAACAATATAATCACCATAAAATGGTGCAAAACCATTATGCTTTTCAAAACTGTTGCTGCTTTTATAATAAAGATGCATATTTGATATTTGGGTGTTTCTTCAACTTTGAGAACCTTTGATTCTGAGATGTTTTGAAAAATGGAAAACCGCCACATTTGAGGGACAATGGTAATTTGAATAAATCAGAAGGGGTTGATAAGTGTGTTTTTTTTGTTGTTGTTGTTTTTTAAGAAATTAGTGCTTGTATTCAAGTATGCCTTTAAATTGATTAAGTGATGATAAAAACTTCTACATTTTTACCAATTTTTTTTTTAATAAATGCTGTCATTTTGAACTTTCTATTCATCAGTGAATCCTTAAAAATGTATCTCAGTTTCCACAAAAATATTGAACAAAATAATTGCTTTCAACATGGATAATAATAAATGTTTCTTGAGCAACAAATCAGCATATCTGAATGATTTCTGAAGGTTCATGTGACCCTGAATACTGGAGTAATAAAAAATTCAGCTGTAAATTACGTTACGTTATATTAAATTAGAAAACCATTATTTTAAATTCTAATAATGTTTTACAATATTACAGTTTTACTGTATTTTTGATCAAATACAGTAAATGCAGCCTTGGTGAGCATTAACTCACTTCTTTCAAAAACATAAAAAATAAATCTTATCGACCCCAGCTTTTGAATGGTGTATATACAGGTGCATCTCAATAAATTAGAATGTCGTGGAAAAGTTCATTTATTTCAGTAATTCAACTCAAATTGTAAAACTCGTGCATTAAATAAATTCAATGCACACAGACTGAAGTAGTTTAAGTCTTTGGTTCTTTTAATTGTGATGATCTCAACAAATTAGAATACTTCATAAGACCAATAAAAAAAACATTTTTAGTGAATTGTTGGCCTTCTGGAAAGTATGTTCATTTACTGTATATGTACTCAATTCTTGGTAGGGGCTGCTTTTGCTTTAATTACTGCCTCAATTCGGCGTGGCATGGAGGTGATCAGTTTGTGGCACTGCTGAGGTGGTATGGAAGCCCAGGTTTCTTTGACAGTGGCCTTCAGCTCATCTGCATTTTTGGTCTCTTGTTTCTCATTTTCCTCTTGACAATACCCCATAGATTCTCTATGGGGTTCAGGTCTGGTGAGTTTGCTGGCCAAGCACACCAACACCATGGTCATTTAACCAACTTTTGGTGCTTTTGGTAATGTTGGCAGGTGCCAAATCCTGCTGGAAAATGAAATCAGCATCTTTAAAATGCTGGTCAGCAGAAGGAAGCATAAAGTGCTCCAAAATTTCTTTGTAATCGGGTGCAGTGACTTTGGTTTTCCAAAAACACAATGGACCAACACCAGCAGATGACATTGCACCCCGAATCATCACAGACTGTGGAAACTTAACACTGGACTTCAAGCAACTTGGGCTATGAGCTTCTCCACCCTTCCTTCAGACTCTAGGACCTTGGTTTCCAAATGAAATACAAAACTTGCTCTCATCTGAAAAGAGGACTTTGGACCACTGGGCAACAGTCCAGTTCTTCTCCTTAGCCCAGGTAAGACGCACAAGAGGAATACGACAACTGTAGCCAAATTCCTTGACACCTCTGTGTGTGCTGGCTCTTGATGCCTTGACCCCAGCCTCAGTCCATTCCTTGTGAAGTTCACCCAAATTCTTGAATCGATTTTGCTTGACAATCCTCATAAGGCTGCGGTTCTTTTGGTTGGTTGTGCATCTTTTTCTTCCACACTTTTTCCTTCCACTCAACTTTCTGTTAACATGCTTTGATACAGCACTCTGTGAACAGCCAGCTTCTTTGGCAATGAATGTTTGTGGCTTACCCTCCTTGTGAAGGGTGTCAATGATTGTCTTCTGGACAACTGTCAGATCAGCAGTCTTCCCCATGATTGTGTAGCCTAGTGAACCAAACTGAGAGACCATTTTGAAGGCTCAGGAAACCTTTGCAGGTGTTTTGAGTTGATTAGCTGATTGGCATGTCACCGTATTCTAATTTGTTGAGATGAATTGGTGGGTTTTTGTTAAATGTGAGCCAAAATCATCACAATTAAAAGAACCAAAGACTTAAACTACTTCAGTCTGTGTGCATTGAATTTATTTAATACACGAGTTTCACAATTTGAGTTGAATTACTGAAATTAACTTTCTAATTTAAGATGCACCTGTAAATCATTTCCACACAATGTAAATGTTAAAAATGATGTATAATCTTTTCACTTGTTAAGAACTATGATAATCTATACATGTAATACATTTTTTATTATAAAAAGTGAAAGTCTGGGTCTTGGATGAGAGTAAAACAAAATATATAGATTAGGCATTTGAAAAGTAATAAATTAAGGCATAATATAAATAACGGCATGGTGATGCATTTCCAAGACAGTTTAAATATGATCTCCAGGTAATAAAGAGAAGGAAATCTGTTTATTTTAATAACAATCCCCCCATGACATTAAGTGCCCATAGTTACAGAGAAACACATTTGAATTTCTTCTTACTGAGAAATGGAATGAAGCTATGAAGGATTGAATGATTATTAGAGCGTCCTGATCAATTCTGCAGCACTAGATGTCGTCAGAGGTCATGCAGTATCAGAAAGCTGGAGCATTTGTCCACTCTTGCCAATTTGTCCACCTGGCTCCAAAGATAACGCTTTCCCCCTCCCCCTACAAATGTGCATTTAATTTACTTTATCCTGCCAAGAAAGGAAGTTATCCTCTCACTTTAGATGCAGAAAGCTTTGATACAAAGACTTCAGGCAGTACACGCTTGTATCTTGCACATAACTTTTGCTCTGTAATTTGTTTCTGTCTGTAAGCTGTGTCATAATGTTCTTATCCGCTTGACTTCTACTTCCTTTCTGCACAAGGCAACCCACTGTTCAGCATTCATTTCTTTACCGATGGGATAGATAAAGCGTCATTTCCCTCACTTCCCATGTTCCACCCCAATGGTGATTATTGTGTTGGCAATAGTATCCTGTCTGATTCGGCTATAGACAAGCATGAGAGTGATACGGCAGCTGCATTGTGTGTTTTGAAGTGTCTCAAGCGGTGTTTTTTTTTTTTTTTTTGGTTTGCTGTGCTTTGAAATGTTTTCTATTTGAGGCTGACTTTACAAATGTGTTGGTGTTGATGAATTTGCAGCTCCTCTCAAGGAAATACAGTTCCCATGGTGCTCATTTTCATGTCACCCAGTTATGCATATACATCTGGATGTGTGTATTTCCTTTGCAGTATAACAGTTTCAACTACCTGAACTCTGAAATACCTTGCATTTTCCTCATGTCTTGAATTTATCCCATGTTAATGCTGTGTTTATTCTTTGAATCACCAATTGAGATTGAACAGTGTAGATTTGAAATGACTGTTAAAGCGTGTGACTTAACTTCTGTCTTGTATCTTGACTGCACAGTGACGAATTCTGTGACTAAAATAGCTTTGCTTCACACCATTTCTTTTCTCCTTAGACCAAGGTCTACACCAACTCCTACCGGATCCATAAGTGCCAATGGGGTGCCAACAGAAGCTCTTGACTATGACAGATTGAAACAGGTACTTCTCAAAATTTGAGAAGAACTGAAACTCATTTAAACTTTTAGCCCGTAAGGGTTTGAGAGAGGGGCTGTACACTTCCTCAATATGTTAGCAAAGTCTTACCAAAGCTAGTGGTACAATTTCTCATTTTTTTCCTTATTTTGAAAACGTATTTGGTATTACAGCACTTCCTGAAAAACAGGGGAGAAATACTGGTCGACAGTGTACAGTTACGCTTTTGTGGGTGTGTACAATTATAGTCCTCTCTACAAAGGCAATACCTCCCTTCTGTATGAATGAGCATGTTAGATATGAAAGGCATATGTGGGAGTCTTACTTATCAGAGGACACAGTTACTCAAGTCGCTCAGTTCTTTCTGCTTTACTCTAGCTTTGCCGAGAGAATGTTTCTAGTGGTGAAGATATAGCAACTGTAATTAAAGTGAATGAGTGTTGATGTTATAACATACACCTACTCATCTGGTCCTCTTGTCATTTAAATGGCTAAGGCCAAGTGCATTTGATATAACAGCTTATATTAAGAACTCATAGCATAGTTTTTTTTTTTTTTGTAGTTGTTGGTTTTTTTAACTTGCCACAGTATCATGGTAGCTAATTTCTCTTCTCTAGTGTATATATTATCTAATCTGCAATCTTACTGACAAGAAAACAGTTCAGTGACGTGCACTTATAAGTTGCTTTGTGTAGTATTATAAATAATGTTCTAATCCCATTACAAATGAATTGCTTTGCTTTTTAGGACATTCTAGAGGAGATGAGGAAGGAACTGTCAAAGCTGAAAGAAGAACTTATTGATGGTAACATTATTGCGTTGTATTGCCACTATATATGATGCACCTTTAGCTTTTTAATACAATAGAAACATGAAAATACATGACACTAACAGTCCAAACATTTTTGATCTAAAGGCTTATGCTTAAATTCTTGATGAAGTTGATAATATTTGAAAAATAATTTCCTAATTTCCTATGTTCCGCGTAATTATGTTGGCTATTTAATTAATTAATTAATTTATTCATTCATTCATTTAAATAAAAATGTTTTTACAAAACTTCACTTAGAAATTAAACATGATTGAGCTTGAATGGATAGTGAAGGAAAAGTAGCCTACAAGGGTTGGCTAATAATAATTATTAGTATATAATAAGAATTATTAGTATGAATGATAATAATGATTAATTATACTATACTAATTTATACTGTACATATTTTCAATTTTTATTGATTTTTATACAAATAACATTGTCTTTGCAAACTTTTAATTACACATGAGTTGGAATGGGTAATAACAAGTGACAAGTGTCCAGCATACAAAGGGTGGCAAATTTTTGTTCATTTAAAATATAAGATTTATTCGTTTTTGGTCACTGTGATTCCCATATCACCTTTTTGTGTTCTTTAATAGATTTAATAACTACTATTCTGACATATTTTAAATAGTAATAATGGACGAGTAGGTGTCTAAACCTTTGACTGTTAGTGTAAAATGGAACTAATCTACTGTTTCTAATTCCTTTGTCGTTTTTTGTGTTTTCAGCAATCAGGGAGGAGTTGGGCAAGTCAAACTCTGCATAGGAGGATGAGATGCACCTGTATTTTTTAACCACAATCTGTCACTTCAGAGGTCAGCTTCAGTTTAAGACACTTTCTCAAAAGCAATGAAAATGGAAAATTACAGTTTTAACCAGTGGTGATCACAATAACCATGATAATTCAAGAGGATCTGTTGAGTACGATGCTGGGACAGACACAAGTTTTGAGCATGGGGACACGGGAGGCGTAACAGCGAGAGGATAACCAGACGCCTCAAAGCGACGCCATACACCAAAAGCCCCGTCTTGAAGGGGGTCAGGACACAGTCTTAAGGAAGTGACTGTCAGTATGCAATGGATGACTCTTACTGTGGAAAGAAAATGACAAAAAAAGACAAACTATTACTGAATTACATACTGTATTAACCATCGAAGAGTGAAATTGTAAATCAAGCAGATGACATTCATTCTATGGCACATCGTTTAGCAAAGGGCAGGCTTTGTTTATGAATTTAAAAGGTGGTAGTAGTGGTGGTGGTGGTGAAGTAACGTTAACTAAGTTGGCCTTGTATAGAGCAAAACCTTGAATCTGGCCAACCAAATGAGTATGGTCTCTTGCTGCAGGACTCTAAAGCTTGTCTTCCTACTATTTTAACCAGAATATGTACATTAAAATGATGACAAAATAAACATTATACCTGCAAGTCATTCAGTCAACCTGTTCTAATGTACGCCATGACCACATCAGGTAGCTTACGTGCTCTTTTGGTCGGTTTTCATTATTCTTATCTTTTCAAAAGTGAATGCGCGACAGGCTGTCTCTAATGAGCCACTGTTATCTGTATACCTTCGTCTTGTGTGTTCGCTAAGTGTTCGGAAAGATCACGAAGGACAATGCCTTTCTACTGTACATCATTGTAGCTCTCTACCAAAATCCTCTCAGCCAATTGAAGTTAAGGTTGACGTCAACGTCAGCTCAGACCGTATCTGTAGATAGTGCTAACCAGAAATACTACGAACTTTTTATTCACCGAAGGCTCTTTTCGTATTTCTTTCGATTTCAGTGCATGTCTTCTTATGATTAGTAAGGGAAAAATGGTTGCCACGAAAAATACTTTAGTTTTCAGTTCATAAGCAATAAGTGTAGCATTGTTGCATTTTTTCTCTCTCTCTCTCCATTTTTTTTTCTTTAATCATCCACTCTGCCCTCAAGCTGTGGATAAATGACGTTCTTCATGCGCATTCTCAAAATGCAGTTCGCAACAGACTCCTCTTTATAGCCATAATAAATTTGCAGGGGTTTGACATTTTACTCATTTTACTTAATTTTGGGATGTGAAAGATCATGTATGGCTACTTATTCATTTTGCATGGGATATTTACCAACTAAACAAGTCTGGAGTATCTAATGAGGGCCAAGCAGTACATCACAGCTTTTCGAATGGTCTTGGGATTTTTTTTTTTTTTTTTTTTGTCCCCCAGTCATTTTTCGTTAAACCTCTTTCTGCACACTGGAAGGCACTCGGTTCTGTTTTTCAGAGGGGCTTTATCTTCCAACACGCTTTTTTGTTAGGAAACTTTATTGGGAAGTATGCTTTTTAAGATCGAAATCTTTGTACAAACATGAAGTGTGATTATAGGCTGTGCGAATTTTGAGGAGAAAACTGAGAACATGAATTTGTGACATTTCTCCAATCTGATTTTTCCTCGGTTATCCATTTCCCCCCGCCATGCTCACTTGTCAATCCTTTGTAATTTCTGTTCACTTCAAAACCATCACTCGAAATAATCTCTCAAGGAATCAGAAAGTTTGTATAGAGTGTTTACAGCATTGATTGCACTTTAAAAACCCGTAGAAGTTCAAATGATTCTATTGTTGACAAGACGGCCGTCACTTTGTGATCGGCACTATCACCAAAGCTAAACCGTAATCTCTAGAACGTCACAATCTCCTGATCCACCTTTGTTTTGACAACTAATAACTATTATTGATTGGTCTTTAGGTTAAGCAGGTGAAATGTTTTGATCAGGGTTGATTCATTCCTGGATAAACCTGTTTGTGATCTTCATGGTTTGTGCCTTGTTCGGAAGTTGCATTTGATATGTCAAAAATTTAAAAGCGTATATATAGGGAGTATTAATTTAGGGCCTGCCATAACTTTATTCATTTGTTTTGCATTTTGCTTCAGTGAGTTGCAAAGGACGCTTTTACAATCTTTGTTTCAAATCAAACATGCATTCACATTCTTCTCTCAGTGTCATTTTTCTGTTGCATTACAGTGTGGTTTGTGTTATGGTTAAGACCATGTATGCTGGTGGGATCTGCGAAACTGATCTTTGTCCTTGTGGAAATCAGTTGAATAATATTAGCAAAAGGTTGATGGTGTTGTCAGCACATTGAGACTCTATTATGAGCAGTGTGCCGGTTAGATTCAACTGAATGTCCTTGTAATGCAATTTTCAGTTTCCTTATCTTTCTATTTTATCGTTCACGTTGTACCATACTGTTTTCATGTTAATTAGAAGTTTCTTACATGCTAACATTGTTTTGTTTGAGCAAATTAAATAAAAATTGCAATACATTGCTGTTTGCTTTATTTCTGAATTTAAATGTGAAACTTGACCATTCACATACCTCAATCATATGTGATTGTAAACACTATATTAATGCCTTTAGATTATCTACTAAAACCTGAATCAAATATAGTATAAATGGTCTATTTGACAACATGACATCGCTCCTCCTCAGTAGCAAATTCTGCTACTTTTCTGTTTGCTAATGCACGGTTCAGCTGTAGCAATCAGGAAGAAGGCAGGACTGAACTAACACTGAAACTAAATAAGAGCATTACACAAACAGCTATTTAACACTGTACCACTCTTAAATATCTTACTGGGCCGGAAAGCATGTACTAAAGCAGTTCAAGCATCGAGGTGCACAGTTCTTGACAGCTCCAGGATTAAGTATATAAAGGCATTGCTACAGTTCAGCTGAGGTCTAATGCAGCAATGCAACTTTGCAAAAACGGAAACTTGAGTAAGACTACATCTGCTGTGCGCCTACTCTTCAGCACACCCAAAGAAAAGCTGGTTTGTGATGAACAAGTTTGATTGGTGAATAAGATTGCAAATGTTGAACTTTTTGTAAATGATTTTATTGTAAACTATGTAGTTTTATACTGTAAAAATTTAGTAATTATATTAAAAATATGATTTCTATTAAACAACAAATCTAATAGTAATGATGAAATATATCATCTATACAACTTGTTTAAATTATACCACAGAAATAGATTTTAACTTTAACACTGTACTTTCCCTACAATGGAGTTCACAAGAGTAAAATGTTCATTAAATGTAGATTTGGTCTATAAGTTACATAAAATATAATTTCTTATTTTGAATAGGCTGTGGTGTCAATTTTTAAAATAAAAACAACGTTCTTCTGTTTTATTATGGAGAAATACCTTTAAATCAACATTTCTCGTCAAAAATAGGCGGTTAAGAGTATATTTATGAACCATAATCAGTTTTAGTGATTAGTTTATGTATTTTAAAAGCATTACCCTTCAATGCACACTTCTAAAAAAAAACCAAATCACAAGTTATTAACGTCTCTTCCGGTTTATTAAATATTCCATTGACCCTTTCTATGCACCGATCCATTACTAACTACCTATAATTAGAATTTTTTTAATAAACTTTTCGCGTTTACAAGCGCAACGTATGTCTATCGTCTTTCTCCTCAAGTCTCTCTGATCATCAGGTGTCTCGCCAGAACTGGACTCCATTTTGTAAAACCCGATCCTCTCGAGCTCAAATGCCTCGCCTCCAATCAAGGCTCACGTAAACCCCGCCGCCGTCCAATCAGAAAATTCAAAAATTTAAAAACAGGCCATCTCAGCCAATCAGAGAGCTTCCCGTCCTCAAGGACGCTGGTAGGTTGAGCGGTCACAGAGGGAGGGACGAATTCAGAGCGGGGGCCAGTGTTTTAAAACAATATTCTTTATTTTATGAAGTTCTGTGGATAAGCTTTAGAGATTTTTAAGATATAAAGATCGACTGAAGGTAAGAAATTTTAACCAATTCACTTTGCATGTTTTTTGTTTTTGTGTGGGAATGTCTATATTGTGACTGCGTAGCTAACGGTACAGAACTAACGTAACGTTAGATCAGCGCTCAGTCCGCCTACAGCTCTGCTTTTGTGAAGTAAACATAATATATTGCTAATAACGGTCACTAGCTCTATCTGCATGTCGTATAATATTGTGTAAAAACAACTTAAATTCTTTATTTCAGTAAATAGTACAACTGTTCGTCGCTGTTTTGGTATTTGACTTAATAACCCGATTTCCAGCCGGTTCGTTACACAGGAAACTTGGGCACGGCGCGCGTTTATTCGACTGTTTTACCTCACGATTCTGCATTCGTTTTTTAATTTATTAGTTAAAACGATCATTTATATTAGACCTTTTGGTTTCATTATTCTGTATGTGCCCGAAAGTGCAAGGTCTCTTTCCACTCGTGCGCAAAACAGTCACGTTTAGTCACATTTGACTCTGTGGTTTGGCAGTACATTTGTGTTTAATACACTGTTCATTCATCATAACAGTTGACTTTTTGTATCGGTTGTTTGTTAAGACTGATTTAATGTTGCTGTTTATGAGCTTCTCTCGCATGTGGACTGACAATGGTTTGAATACATGACGTTTTCCCTCCATTCCTGTCATTCTTTTGCTGTGTTAAAGGAGCAGCATGTGAATCTGCTCTGGTGCCTTTACATCACATGAAAGAATAATGAGACACAATAACAGTTTAATTCATGTAACGTTATATTTGGATTAAATATTCCAGAATTTCTATTCAGTCATAGCTAGTGTGTTTTATTTCGTTGGTTTGTTAAAGTGTAAAAACCACAAATGTTGTCAGTGTCTGAAATACTGTTGTTTTAAAGATACTGTTGAAGTAAAGTCAGATTTTCTGTCGAAAGTTTTACTTTGAATAGATGATAGTAAAGCGCGCGTGTCGACGTGTGCCCCTCATTTGCATAACAAAACACCAGACTCCGCCCACTCACATTCAGTCAGGTTAAATCTTTTGCTCTGTAGTTTCACTTCAGCTCTCTGGAAGCACATGGGAGTTCTGCAGTGCTGGACTTCATCTCAGTGTTGGGTGTGTGTCTGTGATCTGGTTCAGGAATGTCTGGAATGTGTTTCATTGGATTAGATGGTTTTAGGGAGATGGCTTAAGTTTTATGGGCTGTACTTTACATATGGTTTTAATATGAATTTTTGGGTGTTTACTATAGTGGAGATTGCTTCTAGATGTGTGAGCAGAATCTTTAGCTTATGTTTCTGGTCTTGCTGAAATGTCAAAATCATATAATGTGTTGGTGGTGGTGTTTGGTCTTTACAACACAATTTCTTTGCAAGTATTTTTAGATAATTTTTTTTATCAGTATCAAGCATTACTGTCTTTCAGTTGTGAAGTGGTAGTGGTTTTAATTTGAAATTTAGAGACTTTTTTTTTTTCATGAAACATTACAGATTATATGTTGAAATGTCTAATAAGTGATATCCAGAAGAATCTTTATAATTTTGACACTGCAATCCAGTAATTGTTAGACTGCAACAATTAAAAACATATTCTGCATTTTGAATACATTATTATTAGTGGTGGATTTATTATATATTACAGATGACAAGTACTTTAATTGCTTCATTTATTTATTTTTACTCTTGAACACATAGTAGTGTAATGGTGTTTTAGGGCACTATTCTTTAAAGATGCACAAGATGGTGCCAATTATCTGTAGATTCAAAAATGAGAACCAGTTAAGTAGAGAAGTGTGAATTTATAAACAAAAATTCTTGTATTGGTCTTTCTGTAGTGATTGGGTTTTTTATTTTTTTTAATTTTTTTATTTTTTGGTCTGTAGATAGATAGATAGTAAAAGTCATCTCATCGGCCAGAAGTTGTTGATACGTGTGTGATAGAAGAATCCCTCTCATAAAGGCCATTGAGAGCTCAACAATAGCGCTGGTGCAGAGAGTACAGTGGGTGTGTAATTCAGACCCATCAGCACTTCTGAGATGGCAGCTGACATCATCACTTCATTGTCATCAGGCCATGTGCAGCTACTCTGGTGTTTCCCTCATTGGTTTACCGTTGAACGCGTTTGAAATATTCACATAGAATCTTTAAGTCTAAAAAGACGGATTACTGGTTTGTTTTGAAGGGAAATCCAAATGCTCATGTGCATACGTTTATAAAGGTGATTTTGTGTGTCGTTCCATGTAAAAATACTTCTATCCCAGTGTAATATGCAGAGACTGTAAGTAAGCTATTCATATGTTAATTGTCCCAAAAAGTAACACTGGCACTACCAAAAACTCTTGAGCATCTCATGTTCCCAACATGAGTTTTGTAGTTTAGTTTACTTTGGTCTTTGTAAAACCAGTCTGAGTGCTTGAACCAGTTGTAAAATCAGTTTGGTGATGCTATTGGCACAGAGATTACACACTTGACTTCATCTTTAAAGGCTGCACTGCTAGATACTATCATTAGCAGAGTTGCTGTTGATGCATTTTGTTTCTAGTATGTTTGTTTGCTTAGTAGTTAGTTAAACAGGAAAGGCAATAAAACTGGTTATATGCCTAGAATGTGAGGGAACTTTATTTGAATTATGTCATTGTACTTCTAGTAGGGAGAAAACTAGTTGTATTGGTTGGGATTCAGGGATCCATTATCTTGTGTTAATTGTTTTGTAGGTAAACGAGGATGCCGACTGCAAGATTTCAGATTGGAGATACTGTAATGGGCCGCTGGCCTGGCAGTAACCTTTACTATGAGGTGAAGGTGCTGAGTTATGACAAGAAGACTCGGCTGTACACCGTCATCTACAAAGATGGTACCGAACTGGAGCTGAAGGACTCTGACATCACGGTATGAATGAATTTGAGAATGATTCAAAGAGTATCTTGTGGTTTACTGGAAGCAAGAGCATCTGACTGTCTGTAATACAAATGAGTTTACATGTCAGTGACACAAATTTACTTATTTGATTAGTGACCTAGAAATTGTGCAGAATATTTTATGTCACAGTATTTCTTCAAATGTTTTAAAATCCTAAAACATTGTTAATTTCTAGGTTTTAAATCTAGTTATATAGATATTTAATTGAATGACATTATGGTACAATAAGGTAACACTAGATTAACTGTCCTGTGGATGTTGTTTTCCTCATTGCAGAGCCTGACAATATTTAAGCAGGGTGTTGCACGCTCTCGGTCCAGATCCCGCTCTCGCTCACCGGGACGCCCGCGTCGCAGTCGTTCCCGTTCCCCAGCTAGGACGTCCCGCCGATCTTCCTCTCGCACTACAGATGTGCGCAAAGAACAACTGAAAGAAGCACTGGAGGTCCGACTCACCCCTGTGGTAAAAAGACTTGTTTGCTAGGACAAAACAAACACAAATTCTCTATATCTCTGTCTTTCTTACTCTTTCTTTCTCTCTCTCCCCCTCGCTTTCATGCTCTGTCTGATATTTAGCATGTTCTGGATGTTAATTATATTAAAATCTTTAATATATAGTAGCAAAACAAACAAACAAACCATTATTCCTTTGATATTAAGTATTTTGATAATGTTCAAAAGTTTAGGGTTGGTAAAATGTTTAAATGTTTTTAAAAGAAGTCTCTTATGCTCACCAAGGCTGCATTTTGTTTAGGGCTGCACGATATATCGTTTCAGCATCGATATCGCGATGTGCCACATCCAGTGTAGTCAGTGAGTCACACAGCATCACTGAATTATAATTAGGGGTGGGAGAAAAAATCGATTCTCCGATGCATCGTGATTCTCTCTTCAGCGATTCTGAGCTTGTTTTTTCCCACAGCATTTGGCACATGTGCGCGCATGCAAATTAGATGCACAAAACTCATGCACTGACAGACTTTCACGTGCGCTTTGTGTTTGTTTGTCCTGGAGCTCAATTGCGGCTGCGGTTAAATGCACTTGCATTTTCAAATACTTTTATACGAAATTGATATAGGCTACACACAGTCAGTTATGATTTCAGAGCAGTACAAAACATCTGATATATATCGAAATAGATCTGTGCATTAGTGTCAATGCAGCCTGTTAAAGCTGCCACTGTCTATGATCTCATCAGTAATAATCAAACGGCAATAATGCTGAGGAAAAAAGAAAAACCCATAACTATTGTCTGTAAACTTTTGGATACTTAAAGAACACTTATTTTAAATAAGTATTTTTTTAAAAAGTAGCCTGCTTATATAATTAAAAAAATAAAGTAAATTTTGCACAAAATAAATTTGATATAAAATTTATATGAAAATGTAGCCGTGTGCAGTAATATTGAAAACTGAGAATGTGACACATCGTGATATTGAGTTTATAATGATAATCGTAATCGAACCGAATCGTGAAACCAGTGAAGATTCACACCCCTATTTTTAAGATGGCAATACTGACATACAGAGATTCCAACTATAAACAAAAAGCATAGAAACTGCAATTTTGGTTAAAATGTGAAGTTGTAAATATGTATTTGCACAGCGGAAGAATTAATTGGGGAAAAAATGTAGATCAAGAATTGTTTTGGAATCGGATCGTGACTCCCAGAATCAGAATCGGATTGGATCGGATCGTGAAGTGTCTGAAGATTCCCACCCCTAATTATAATGGGTTCTATTGTATTTTGTCGCGTTGCGCCGCTCGTGTCCAGTGTAGACACGGTGAAAGCCACGCAGATGCAAGTGAACACTGAATTCCGTTCACTTCCGCTACTATTTGTGCCTGAAATGACACATATGCGCGAAACTATGCCAAAATGCATGTCTCTGCAAGTATCCTTGTAAAAAAACAGTTGCTTATGTCTGAGATGAAGGTAAACAATTGAGAAAGAAAGAGGATAACAATTAGTTTAATGTCCCTGTTGCTTTCTGTGTCATAAATCAAACAAAACAGAGAAAAAACACTTTTGTAGCTTTAACACAGATTTATTAGATTTAATTTATACAGTGTAGTGTTGGGCGATATGGTCATTTTTCATATCGTCATATCGCCAGCCTGTGAGATCACCGATACACGATATTATCGTGCATGGATGGGTGGGGGCAAGAGAGAGACTCTCTGTACTTGTCATAGGCTATTTCATAACTATTTGGTGATTTTAAACCGCGCGTGCGTGAGAAAGAGAGAGCCTGGAAGAACCAATAACCGAAATAATATACTTTCAAACATACTGAAAAATATACTGTTAAATATAAAAATATTTAAAACAGCTAGTTCATATATTCGGATACAGCAGTCATACATCGCTATTAGGACCGCACATCCTACTGTGAAAAGTTTGCCGCATCGGCACGGAAGTTATCAGTCTAAAAATCAGTCAAGGTGAAAATCAAAAATAGATTTATTTTAAAGACCAACAGTTTAACACTAAATATTGGACATAAACGAACACGTTAAAGATAAAAGTATTTTCATGTAAGTTCATATTTTTGGAGTAAAGTTAAATTAAACGGATAGGCTACATCAGTCATACAGTGCTCCGGACCACACGCCTCATGACGAGCCCTGTTTTAGACTGATAACTTATTAACTGCATATTTTTTTTATAATAACGATGATGAAGAATAAGCATCAATGTTTTTTGTTAATGTGCTGTAAAGAAAACGAAATGCTGCCGGTGCAGTTTCGTCATATTCATTCATAGCTCAAAGCTGTTCAAGAAGATGTCTTAAAGATGTCTCTTTCTGCACTCTTGACATAGCTTAATTTGTAAATAAAGGTTATCACCCTGCAGTTCAATTTTGATGTGAGCTTAGTTTTAGAGTCCGTTTTTAAAACATTTCCAATGAGGAGGAGAAGCCTAATCCTCATTTGCGCGTGTGTGTGAAGTGCGGCACTGGGGTGAAATAGCGGGGCAATTTGATACCCCAATAATAATAGGCCACCTAATAATAATAATAATAATAATAATAGTTTTATACATTAATTGGAGAATGAGACTAATATCGTCTTTACTATCGACAAAGACATCTGCTATCGTTGATATCTCTGACTATCGTCGATACATGATACTATCATCTATCAGCACAACCCTAATACAGTGAAGACTATGCAGAGTTATTTTACATTTGATTGTTCAATTTCTGTACCTGAATACTCTTAGACTTGCCTTAAAAATACAAAACACTTATTTCATTTGTATCTTTGTTCTATTATATTTATCTATGCTTGTAATTTGTTTATTTCCTATGCCGATTTACTCACCTACAAAATCACCCCAATGATTGATATTTAATTTTTTTTAATTTTTAATTTTTTTCCCCAAAAAGAGCTATTCAAGTCATCTGGTATTTTTTTTTTTTTCATATTGCAATATATATCGCAGAAAAACAAAATATCGCAATGTGAGTTTTTCCAATATCGTGCAGCCCTAATTTTGTTTATTAGAAATACAGTAAAAACAGTAAAATTAAGAAATATTACTGCAATTTAAGATAATGTTTAAATTTAATTAAACCTTTTTTTATATATTTTAAACTATTTTATTCCTGCGATGGACTTCTTATTTGTTGATTACAAGTAAAGGAGTTTAATCTAATTTAAAGCAGTTAACTCAACCATTTTAATGCTGTTAACTCATTTGTCTCTCCTCATGGGTTCACCTCACGTGTCCTTGACTGTCATCTGTTTCAGCCGATGACACACGAGAACAATAGCAGCAGCAAACATGAGAAGAAAGAGGAAAATAATACAGCTAATACAGCTTCCACAATCACTGAGGTATGAATACATCACGGATTCACATTTCATTAATGTCTTAATCACTAGCAACAATAGAACCTCCTTAATGTTTCCTGTCAGATGTTAGAAACTGCTCTAGTAAATGCTGGAATGTCATGATGCATGCATGTTGTGCCTCTCCTGTGTGACAGGAGCCCATTTAGTTTTGCACACAAAGCTAAAGCTGACTGTGGGCTCTGTTTAATCATACCCTCACGTTTTTCAACATGTTTCTCCTCATAGGACAATTGATTGGGCTTTACAAAGCATGACCAGACGGCTTTATCCTTATGCTAATATGGCTATGTAATCCTAATGTTTCTTTTCTTAACTTAGACTCATGGCTAAATTGATTGCCACTGAAACTTTGCTCAAGCATGACACATAAACATATACACAAAAACACTTTTTTATTGTATTCTTAACCTGGGAAGCAGTGGCTGTAATGGGGTTGTGAACATTAAAAATTACAGTTCAAAAATTTGGGAAAGAAGTTTTTGAAAGAATTCGTTTATGCTCACCAAGACTGCATTAATTTGATCAAAAATGCAGTCAAGTATTATTAAAATGTAAAATAACTTTTATGATTTACTTTTAAATGCAATTTATTCCTGTGATGACAAAGCTGAATTTTCAGCAGCCATTACTCCAGTCTTCAGTGTCACATGATCCTTCAGAAATCTTTCTAATATTTCTTGTTTAAGAAACATTTCTTAGTGTTTTGAATGTTGAGAACAGTTGTAATTTTTGTTTGAAATAGAACTTTTTGTAACATAAATGTGTTTTTCTGTCACTTTTGACCAGTTTAATGCATCAATGCTAAATAAAAGTATTGATGTCTTTAAATACCTTTGGTATTTTTCTATAAATAAAGTATTCATATTTAGTATGCTCTCTCATTGTAATATTCTAACAGGAGAAGACAGAGACTGAATCAGAGAACCAGGCAGGTGGGCGCTACAATCTACGGCGCAGGAAGGACCATGGCGATGGCAAGACAGTTGAGTTGGAGCAAAAGACAGAGACGAAGACATTATCGCAAACTAAACCACCCACTGCCATCAAGACAACTGATCTGGAGTTCGGAGGAAGAGTTGGTGAGTCTTCTCAGCAATTTAATGTGATTTTAGACAGTGTAAATATTCACAGCATAAACTTGATGCAAAATGTTGGTCGGAGCATATTAACGTGAATAATTTCGTAGAATATTATAATTGTAGAATATGGTCTCCGTTAAATCTACAGCAAAGCAGGCAGGGAAATATTAATAATTAATTTAAATCTGAATAGCTTTTTCCAGGATATTTAAAATAAATCATAGCTTATGATTATAATTAAATGCTTCAATTCCCTCTTGTCTTTCAGGTGTGCTCTTCCTGATGTTTCTGTTGCCTGTGGCAGTGTTGGCATTGCTCATTCTCTGTGGGCAGAAGGATGCCAGTCTCCAGAGCTTCCCTCTTGAGCTCCCTGCCCTTCAGTCTCTCTGGGACTGTCAGGTCTTTGGCATTGTCCTGCTCTGGCTTCTCTTCCAGGCTGTTCTCTCCCTGCTCCCTGTCGGAAAGGTACTGTCCACAATCACATGACTCCCTGTGACCCAGGATTAGGCACATGACCACATAACTCCATGGCTCTCGTTTCTGCTTTGCTTGTTAGCTGTAGTAAAGCAGGCTAGATTAGATTAGTCACTATTGGTGGCATGCAGATAGAGAGCCTTGCTGGAAAACATCTGGTTTCATTTTCCAGTCTCTTAAGGGTAATTAAGATAGAATCTGAAAATTGCAGCTTCCATGAGTTTATCAGATTATTTCAAAATGATTCTTGGTTTTTCAGAAATATAAAAGACTTGATTGCCTAGCGATCATTTAATATTGAGTATGTTTGTGGACTTGTTTATGATAGGGCTGGTTTATTATATATGTTTTATTTACTGCATAATATGTGACCCCAAGCAGAAAGATATAGTTTGATGCATCACATCCACTCTCATCCAATCTAATCACACTATAACTATATAGTTTGTGTACAGTTGCAGAGCAACTATTGTAGACTTCAAAAAATACAACAGATTTATATGTGGCTTATCCAGTCATATTTTAATGTATTTCTGCCTTTTGTTTTTAACTCGGTTTGCATAACGTGAAACAGCTCTTTGCCAGACTTATCAGTTGTTTATGAATATTACTTTGGATTGTGTCCCTTTTATTTAGGAAGTATTAAGGTCACTAGAACAACAGACATGGTTATGTAATATATAAAATATTTGAAAATTACTGTAATATGTGACCCTGGACCACAAAACCAGTCATAAGTAGCACAAGTATATTTGTAGTAATAGCCAAAAATACATTGTATGGGTTAAAATGATTGATTTTTCTTTTACATGTGGGCGGGAGTGAAACGCCCCTCTCCGCTGATTGGTCAACCAAACATTACAACAGAATAATAGTCCTAAAAAAATATTAAGAGTCCTCCGCTTCTACGGATTCTTAACTTGTTTATTTCTACTACATTTTATCTCGTTCTCTTCATCAAACAGCCAGATTAACGAATGGCTTGACATAAACCGTACCGAGGCAGAGCTTTCTTTTGTTTAGGCATAAATTCTGCAACCCGTGAAATATTAATTTATCTCATAAATATTAATTTACTTCGCACCTGCACTTACAACTACCTACTAGCCTACATCTTTGGCACACCGCCTGTTTTATTTCAACCACCTCTTAAAATCTGTGTGGCAAAGCTGCGCGACGCACTGCAGCGCGGGGAGAATGTATTGTAGGCAAGCACAGACGACCACTATTAATTTATGTGAACATTGGTAGTCTTAGAGAATAAGCTGAGTTTATTTAATTTATATTGAGTATTGGCCAGCTAACTGGTGGCATGCAAAACTCTTATTTTCTCTGCCAATTAAACCAAAGTCACAGAACCGTTGTGCGACTGACTCACAGTAGGCACATAGAGTGATTTATCATTCCTGAATGAATCAGTCTTTGAAAGACCCATTATTATAGACAACAATTCAGTGACCAATTATTAATATAGACAGCCACTTGATTTTATTTCTGAATTAATGAATGAAGCATTTTGAACGAATAGATTGAATGAAAGGCTCCTTTATTAACACAACGAAATATCGCACAATCGAAATATGTTCATATTTTTGTATTAAAAATGTTGTACAAAACATTAATCTCATTTCATTATACATTTGTAATTGCTATGCAAATGCACGTACAGCCATCTGATCAGCATTAAACTGTAATTACATCTAAAAGCATCTTCAAATGCAGGTTCTATCTCTAATGATTTAATTGAAACAGCCTATTGTCATATTATTCATTTGATGTAAGAATTTAACAGTAAAGATGACATACAAAAGGTAAAAGGTAAAAAAAACAAACAAAAAAAACCCTGTAAATCAGTTGCCCCTTATGGGAAAATTAATTTCTGATTCTGCTGACACAGGGTTTGGATATGTTCTTATAACTCAAACGAGTTCACCTGTAAATCATGAGGTCAAATTCACATTTCACTAAAGTCAATCACTGAAACAATCATTCTGGGGAACAAACAGTCCCATGCCAGTGGGATAACAACATATGATTTCCTAAATTTGTATAAATTGCTCTATGAATAAAACTCAGAATAGTAGTGTAGGCCTATTGTCTAAAACAAAAGTGAAGACTACATATTCACATAAATTGATAGTCTTCACTAATATACATTCTCCCCGCGCTGCAGTGCGTCATGCAGCTTTGCCGCACAGATGTTGATAGGTGATTAGCTATAATAAAACAGGTGGTGTGCCAAAGGACCAAAAGGCTCTGTCTCGGTACGGTTTGTGTCAAGCCATTCGTTAATCTGGCTGTTTGATGAAGAGAACGAGATAAAATGTAGTAGAAATAAACACTTTAAGAATCCGTAGAAGCGGAGGACTCTTATTATGTTTTAGGACTATTATTATGTTGTAATGTTTGGTTGACCAATCAGCGGAGAGGGGCGTTTCACTCCCGCCCACATGTAGAGATCGAATATTCAAGTTGTTTATTCGTTTTCTGTCTCTGAACGTAAAAACGAAAAATGTGCCGTTTTTCATTTTTCAAATTTCAATATTAAATTAAAAAAACGAATTATACGAAGGTACACGGACCATGAAGATATTTTGTAAATTTCCTATGGTAAATATATCAAAACTTAATTTTTGATTAGTAATATGCATTGCTAAGAACTTCATTTGGATAGCTTTAAAGGTGATTTTCTCAGTATTTAGATATTTTTTGCACCCTCAGATTCCAGATTTTCAAATAGTTGTATCTCGGCCAAATATTGTCCAATCCTTAAAACCATACATCAATGGAAAGCTTATTTATTCAGCTTTCAGATGATGTATAAATCTCAATTTTGAAAAATTTACCCTTATGACTGGTTTTATGGTCCATGGTCAGGCCATATACCATGATGTAAGATTTTAGTTATTGAAATATTATGAAAATCCTATGCTGCAAAATACAGAAATTAATATGTTAAACTGGTTTTTATCAAACATTACAGAACTATGCTGCTTGACCCACTAAATAAATAATATACTATTATAGTATTTATTCATAATTTCAATTAGTTTTTGTTGTTATATTTTCACTTTTCGTTCCATTTTTAGTAATTTTGTTATGTTTTTGTCATTTTAGTTTTTGATTTCTATTTAGCTTTAATTTTATTTTTATTTCAGTAATTTTAGTACTTATTAAGTATAATAATAATGCAATAGTATAGTAAGTATAATATAATAATTCGTACTTAGTATTAATTTAGTTAATACTTTGTTTAATTTCTTTCTACCTTTCTAAGTAATGTTTTCAATGAAAATTTTTCATCTAATATTTTAATTTTGGTTTATTTCAGCTTTATTTGATTTAACAAAATTAGTAGTTTTAGTTAATAACAACACTGATTAGTGGTCACATGTAAATCATTAGTAAATCATCCATCTCTCCACCCTACAGCTCATTGACGGAATGCCTCTCAAGAATGGGAAAACTTTGAAATACAGGATTAATGGTTGGTCTTCAGTGTTGATACATTTTATGTTGTCATTGCTAATGTCCTAATCTAAATGACTACCATTTAAAAAGCTTAAAATGAGGCGTATTTGAGTTTGGTTTTTAAAACTTTACTACTTGTGAGCGATCTGTTTAATGATCTCTGATTGTGTTCTGCGTCAGGTTTCTATGCACTTCTCCTCACGGCTGTGGCAGTAGGTGTTGCCTTGTATCAGGAGGTGGATCTCAGCTACATCCATGCTCACTTCCTGCAGTTCTACACTTCGGCCCTGCTCATCGTAACTCTTCTCAGCGTCTACCTTTTCGTCCGCTCCCGCTGGGCGTCTGAAGATGAGCTCGCTCCTGGAGGCAACTCTGGTAAGACGCTTGATGTAAAAGTCTTCTCCCATTTTAGCTTTGGGTATTTTCACTTCAATGGCTTTTAAAGTTTCAAATCTCCATTATTTAGGTTTAAATGATCCAGACAGAGTTGTCATATACTTCCTTGTACTTTTCTCAGTGCTAGTTAGAATAGACCAATCACAGTTGTTTATAATTGCTAAATAAGCCCTCTAATGAAATCATTTTATAGAAGGGAGCATTTCCATTTATTTTAGGTACAGTTAACAAATCTAAAAGATTGTACTTATATCTTTTTATTCCTCTAGGCTACATTATCTATGACTTCTTCATGGGCAGAGAGTTAAATCCCCGCATCAAGAACTTCGATATCAAGTTCTTCTGTGAAATGCGTCCAGGCCTTATGGGTTGGGTGAGTATTTTTATTGTTTTACATCTTTCCAGTGATGGTTTAGTTTGGTTAGACTGATGTTGTAATCGCTCCCTCTTGTGTCAAAATGTTGCCATTTGCTGGATGAAATCAGTACCACTCAGATTTCATGTGATTCCTGAACTTTTTCAAGCATGTTAACTGTTTAATATAGTGTGCTATATTGTTTTCTTTTTTACTGATTGAAGAAACAATCATTGCTTGTTTCCACAGGTATTGATTAACTTTGCGATGTTGCAAGCTGAAATGAAGCACCAGAATCTAGAGAATCCCTCTCCAGCGATGCTCCTGGTCAACATCTTCCAGCTCTTGTGGGTCGTTGATGGCTTTTGGCATGAGGTACAACAAGTGTTTTACAAATCAAACACAATTATGTCTTAATGCAGTGTGGAAACCATGAACTGATCAACAAATCGATCTGTATTTCAGGAGAAACTTCTGACCATGATGGATATAGTGTACGATGGCTTCGGATTTATGTTGACGTTTGGAGATCTGGCTTTTGTTCCCTTCACGTTTACCTGTCAAGCGTACTATCTAGTCAGCCATCCCAATGAGCTCTCTGTATTCTGGATCATTACTCTCACCACTATGAATGGTCAGTTTCTACCAAGGTTTTTTTTATTTATTTATTTTTTTATCAGTTTTTCTTTAGCTACACTAGAAAGATGCTTATACAGCTTTTAAAGAACACAATATCAATATGCTCAGATTTTAAACATAAGTTTTAATTTCTCTAACAGGAGTTGGATACTATATTTTCCGGAAAGCCAATTCTCAGAAGTTTGCCTTCAGGAAAAACCCTTCTGACCCAGCAGTGTCTCGTAAGTGTTTTGAAACAAATTAACCAAAAGAACAAACATAAAATGTTAAAATTGTTTAGTTTAAATTGTTTTTTTTTTTTGTTTGTTTTTTAATCTTATCAGACCTGAAAACCATTTCTACTGCAACTGGAAAGAGCCTTATTGTGTCTGGTCTCTGGGGGTGGGTCCGTCATCCTAATTATCTGGGTGACATCATCATGGGTTTGGCCTGGTCTCTACCATGTGGTAAGTGTTTGACTTCAGTTCACCTTCCTGATGTTGTATCAGTCTGTCTTGACTTAATCTTTTTTGTTCCTGATCTTTTCTGTAGGATTCAACCATTTGATCCCTTACTTTTACCTGATCTACTTGATCACTCTGCTGGTGCACCGTAACGCACGGGACGAGCGCCAGTGCAGGAAAAAGTACGGCTCTGCGTGGGAAGAGTACTGCAAAGCTGTCCCGTACCGCATTTTCCCAGGGATATACTGAGGACTCACAGACTCAATCTGTTACGGACACGCGGGGCAAATAAACCTTTCCTCAGGATGACATTGAACATCCACGAATTGTTAGCAGCTTGGCATCTTTTATAAATCTTTGACATTTTTGTAATTGAGCATCAAATTTAAACCAAATTTTCTGCTTTGTCACAAAACATTTACGGATTAAGGACACTGCCCCATTTTTCAGAGTTCAATCTCTTAAAGATGTATATTGTTGTACAGAAGTTTTTTTTTTACTCACAAGATTGTTTTTCTTAATCCGTAACTTTCAATCTCATTTTATGTACACATATATACATTTAAAGTATCTGCTTGGCTATTTACCGTTGGCTTTTGTAATGACAGTTTGTGCTTTTGTATATTGTGTATGATGGGATTTTTTTTTTAATATGTATAGTAAGAAAATATGTAATGTTCTTTCTCAGGACCAGCAATTTGTGGGGGAAAAAAACAACAAAACTATATTTTCTTAATTTCTGTACATATTTAAAAGAACATTTTAGGTTTGGTTTGTATTTTAGGCATTATGCACTATGCTAAACAGCTTTCTTTTATTCGAAGTTCACAAAATTTGGCTTTGCTACCTCAGATTTTTCCAGTTGAAAACAATGTAAAAATTAGTTTTGTTTTTAGTCTGTTTTTGGAAACTGTGGTATTCAGGCACTATGTGAAGTGTCTCAGTATCTTTTGCGAAATCATAATTGTGTGCTGTGAACAATAACTTTGAGCTATGAACTTCGGTCTTGTACAAGGTAGTGTCACTTCTTTACATTTTCATTAAGGTTTTAATTTAAAACGACAATGCTCAACTGTGAATGTGTAATGTAAAGCTTTTCTTAACTTATCTTTTATGTGAGTATATCACTTGTGGGCATAACATTTGTCCTAATGAGAGTTTGAAATGTTTATAGCTAAGATGAGCTTTTATTTTATCGCAGTGAAAAGAAGCATTGTACAATGTTATTTATCTGGTTAAATTTTCACTTTTTAAGTGTTCACTTTTGTTAAATTTTGTTATCTGACAAGCAATTTCTGTACAAATGCCATTTTTAAATATCCATTATTAATTAAATCACTCTAGACAAACCGTCTGCCACGTCGTGCCACAAAATTAAATGCACAGATTATTTTATAGGTTACTTTGTTTGTAGATATTTAAAAGTTCATTCATTTTAACTGTTGAGCCTTTTTTTAATTTTTTGGCATCTTCATTTTTTTTTTTATCCAATTTATTACATGATCCTTTTTTCTTTTTTTTTTTTTCCTGTCAGTAATTCCACTCTCTGGTCAGGTGATTTCTAACTGATCAATGAGTTATCAAAACAAGAAATGAAGCTCGTTGTCACAAAATATATTAAATGTTCTCTTCCCTATTTGTAGACTATGTGTAAAGACTTAAAAATTCATATTCTGCCTAGATGTAATATAATATAGGTAAACAAAGTTAGTAACACTTAGGAGTCTGTAAGAATGACATTTGACAACATAACTCCTGCTGAGGTTTTATTTTTTTTATTTTTTTTTAAATAGTATAATTTTATAAATTTAGATTCCGGCCCTGCTCAAAACTGATGCATATTCATACAAGTCTAATAATAGGCCTGTACATCTGAGAAGCAAACCTTCATTCTTATGCCAAACATGTATGGAGATGCTTACATAAACAACTCATGGAATATTTATATATTGACCCAGACATTTTCACTACTTAGTACTATTATTAACATGTTTTTAATTATCTCCCTTAAATTGGTTGTGTATCTTCTTACTTTAATTTCTCTAGGGACTGAATAGGTTATGATGGTATGCTAATATAGCTTGTAATTGAAATAAGAGCTATGCATAACCGTATCAGTGAGATGTCTAGTATCGCTAAGAGAAGGAATCAGTATTTTCTCATGTATATAAGTAATTTATGTCGAATTTGTGGATTTTTAATATGTAGGCCTATGTGTGTGTGTGTGTGTATACTGACTAAATAGCTAACATGAACAGTGTTTCAGACTAAGTATAAAAAATTCCTTTTTTTTTTCTTTTGAAGTTGTTTTATGCAATGTGTTCAGTACAGCAGATGTTTCTTGGCTCTGTGGGTTATCATATAAGCAAAGCACACAGAGTGAGCAGGAAATAAGTGCTTTTGAACTAGTGACGGCTTTGCAGGTACAGACTAGAGCCCAACAAACCCAATCTACTCAACACCATGCCATACATAAGATCTTTTTCTGAAGAATTAATGAAGATGGACATTCAATATTAGAAAGTTCTGTTGCCACGTTGCTGTTAGGCAAAGCAAGAATCATATAGGCTACTACAAGTGGCAATGTAGTATACATTCATCCTATGTAGTGTGTTGTCATCTAGTAATACTGTCTGCAATGCAATTAGCATTCAACTGAACATTTCAAAGATGGCATGCAACTGATCAGAGCAGGGGTTCTCAAACTTTTTCATCTACCTTGAGACCAATCAAGAACTTTTTTAGTGAAATATGGGGGTAAGAAAAAAAAACTCATTCTTTTTTACTTATTTTCCTTGTAATATTTCTACATTTGGGGCATACTAAATTCACTGCAAAAACTGACTTGGTAGCTATAAAGAAAAACGATAAACATGGACAAAAACAGTAGTGTGAGATAGCTAAAAATATAGCAATAAATCATTAATTTTTTTTTTTTTTTTGGCACAGCAAGTGACTTGTTCAGTAGCTCTCTGGATTAGTTCCTTAAGTGAATCATTTGTTGATTCACTAGCCACTCTAACAGATTCGTTTAGTTCATTCAGTGGATGATTCGTCAGACTGATTCCAAATTTGGTGGTTTTTAAATGATTCATTTCGACTGATTCATTCGAACCGAGTCATTTGTTCGTGAATCAGACAATACCTAGGTGTTTTTGCGTATTTAGAAAACACTGCGACCAAAGTATGGCATGTGATAAATATGTAAATACAAGTTAAGCGAACTTGTATGATTTATATTGTTGATATTGTATGAAGCACTCCACCTCTACCGTTTGAGTGCCGCACTTCTGCTTCCCCCAAGTTTGATAGATAATGGTCGGATTACGCGCTTTAATTTCAATATGACAAATCTCATATTGAAACAGGACTTTTGGGCGGGAAACATCGAAGTTTAGAGTTATTTAGTTCACGTGGTCCATTATTGTTGCCAGTCGTTTGCAAAGTACAGTAATCTTTATTTTTTTTAAGCTTGACACCGTCACCATGGACTATGTTTGTAGCCTACAACAAGAGACGCGTACATATTCATATTCTTCAGAAATCCTCCTTTTGTGTTCCACGAAGGAAAAGTTGGGGTTTGAAGGGTGAGTAAACATTAATTTGTCACATTTGTATTACTTTAGGGGCTGTCCCCATATTGTAGTGTTGCGGATGCGTGAAGGATAGGAACAGGCCCTTCTTTAGACTCACTCATCAGTGATAATTCTTATGCATTAGCTACAGTCTAGCACTAGATGTCAGCAATGTGATGTACAATTGATGTAGGGCTTGCTCTGTGATAGGTCAGCTGGCATAAGGATGTTTATTTTGGGCTCCTGGGGTGAAGGATCTAGTGTCTGAGTATCACTTCCCTCATCAAGGGAAATGACAAAGTGACTGATGCATGAAACCATTTCATTCCTTGGCCCATGCGCAACAAATGAAGTACCCATCAATGTGCGCATTAGAAAGCTAATTGGTTCTAGTGTCATGCTAAATTGTGCTTTATTAGAGACAACATCTGTTAGCCTGAAATCTGTGTGAAGTGCTTCTCACTTCTAAAGTAGACTTTTATTCTTTCCCGTGACAATTTCTTAAGAGTTTAGCAAATCTGAACAATTGTTTTTAACATAATTTTTGTGACTGTATAAATACCCATTTGATTGATGTCAAATATTATAGGTTTATGTGAAATCAAGTCAGATTCACTTAATTGTGTTTCATAGTTGCATATGGAGAGACTCCACACTCCAAGCCAAGTGCATTTATCATAACTCGCCAGGGATTGATATAAAAGGTTACCCATTGTTTCCTCTCATACAGAGCAAGAGGGGCATTTTTTAATAGAGCCCAAGCTTTGGAAGTGGACGTAAATCTGAGACAGTATGTGACCCCTAGTAATATGTGTTTTTGTCAGTCTTTGTGTTCTTGACTCCAGCATGTTGCGGTTGCAGTTTATTACAGCACTGGAAATTATAGGAATTTGTCCAGCTTTGGTACTCTTTGGCATCGCTGACAGAGCATGACAGCTGAGCTGTAGTGCATTAAGAAATGCATTCAAGATGCAGTTTAATTTTGCAACAACACATCCATCTGATTGGGGGTGGGAGGTAGTTCACTGATGTTGAAAGTAGTGTGCATCTATAGCTGTTTCACAAACCCAATGAAAGCGAGCATGAAATGCACTGCACACTTTGATTTATCTAGCTGTTTTTGTTTGTTTACTCGATACTGAAATTAATAATGGTTAAAGGACAGATGCAGCATTAACACATTCCTATTAATCAGAATCACACAGACGTTTTTTATCAGCTCTGACTGCTCCTCTTTTTGGGTGTCGAGAGGCGGTGCGTCAGTTTTTCTCAGCTTGGAGCTGGAGAAATTATAATTATGTTGCTCCAGATGGCTTGCATATTGTGTTGCTGTTGGCGGGCCTTGAAAGAGCTTTCATCTTTATCGTGCAATAAAATAATCTCGGTGAGCAGACAGAGCCCTCCTCTTTCAAAGCGTAAAACGAGAGTGACACTGATGATGCTCGCGAGAAACGGAGAAACTGTGAGTCGCTCTTACTGTTAATCCTGGCGGACAATGCCAGGAAAAGCCCAAGGGGGAAGATGTATGAGGTCCTTGTCCTTATCAGCTCAGCAGGCTCTCAGAGGGCAGAGCGGTTGTGGCGGCTCCACCGATCACTAGTGCTCACCCACCCGCCCTATTATCATGTGTGCTCACTGATATAACAGTGACATCAATCTGCCGTCAACCAGACCGTACCTGTGCCAAGTTAAACAATCAAAGCCGTGCATAAGGTGCCCTGTGAATTCACACACCCACGCAAAAACACATGCCCGCACATTTCTCTCTAGGGACACAGGAGTTCATTTGGCAGGGAACCTGTCATGATCTGTGCATGTCATTTTTCTCACCAACTTGCTGTGCTGGGAGTTTTTACAGACCTTGCACTTTTTTGCTAGAGGGGCAAACATTTCGGCTCATTTCAGACCGAGCACAGACCGACTGCTAGCTTTGCGTGAAACGGCAGCTTTGAATTTAGACGCTGAAGTCCTATTAAGCATCTGGTCGCAAGGTAAGTCTGCATGAGTAATTTGCATCTAATACAAACATTATATCCGTTTTGAGGCGATATGTGGGTTTCTTTTTGCAGTAATACTCCTAATGCTCTTTTCATTCGGATTATGACATAATTAAATCACTGGCTCTGTGTGTTTTCAGGGATATGAAGCTGGTTGCAGGGTTAGCCGTGCTGTGGCTGTGGGTTGTGGAGGCCATGGAAAACTGCCCCAATGCTTGTAAATGCAGCCAGAAATCCAGCACAGAAAAGACTGAAGTCAATTGTCAGAAGAAGGGACTTGAGAGCATCCCACCCAAACTCCCTCTGGACACTTGGATCCTTAAAATGGGTGAGCAGAGGAACAAGATATAAAGGAACAAGAAAATATATATTAAATTAAACATTTTATACATCTTGGACCTTCATGTAGCCATATTCCACTGCACACCCGTACAAAAAACAACAACAACAACAGCATCTTTTTAGAGAAATTAATACATTTATTAAGCAAGGCTGCATTACTTTGATCAAAAATGACAGTAAATTTAAAATGTTATAAAAGTTATCTTCTGGAATTTCTATTTATCAAAGCAGCATTTATTAAGTATTTATTAAGCAGCACAACTGTTTCCAACATTGATAATAATAAGAAATGTCTCTTTAGCACCAAATCAGCATATCTGAATGATTTCTGAAGGATAATGTGACACTGAAGTTAGTAGTAATGGCTGCTGAAAAACAAAATTACATAATTACATTTTGAAATATATTAAAATAGAAATCAATTTTGTATTAAATTGTATTAATATTTCACAATATAACAGTTTTCAATGTGTTTTTGATCAAATAAATGCAGTCTTGGCAACAATAAGTGACCCCAAGTGTTTTTCAAAAACATTGAAAATATTTTTAACTCCAAAACTTTGAACAGTAGTGTAAAAAAAAAAAAAAAAAAAAGGTATACCCTGGGTTTATGGTTTTTTTTTTTTACTTTTCACGTCATAAAGTCAGGAAACCAGCTAAAACCAGACAAACATCTTAGATTGTCATCAGAAAATAACTAGGATAGTTTTGAAAGTACACTGAAGCAAAGTGCACTTAAAAGAAATTCAGTATTCATATATTAATGTTTTACAGTAGTTACAATAATTACAATAATTATGGTAATTTGACGGTTACTATGGTTACACTGTTAGTCCAATTAGTTATTATTCCTGACCCAGTGCTCAGACCCAAACCTCTCACTTGGGTTAAAACTTGTGTAGTAATTTGTGTACCATTACAATGAAGAATGGACAAGTTAAAAGAGTGCTATTCTTTTAACTGAATCTTTTAATCTTCTGAAGAAGATGTAGATGATAGTCACCACAATAACACTAGAGTGTTATGAATGGTTGCAAGGCCATTGCTAAGGTATTTTAAATGGATATTAGAGAGTTACTAGGGTGCTCTGTATGGTTGCTAAGGACTTGCTTGGGTGTTTTGGGTGGCTGCTAGTTGCTTGCCTCAGACTGCTTCAACATACCCTCAAGTCTCTATATATTCTGGTCTCTATCTATAGCTCTGGATCATCATTCAAAATCTATGTAAATGAGCTGCCGAATCTGAGGTATTGTCTGTATAGAGTGCAATGGTGCCTGTCCAGTTTTTCTGCTGCATTTGTTCCAGAAGTATTTTTCTCTTAGGTTTCTCCTATAAGTTATGAATTAAAAACCAATTCCCCTATGGAGACAATGAATGTATTTCTTTACTCCCAGAACTCAAATTTATTGTTTGTTTAAATTCCTTACCCTAAGTATGAGCATCGTGATGTTTACTTCAGCACCACTTATTAAACCCACCTCCTTTTGTTTCTTAATTTTTAAGGTGAAAATGTATTGCAGGACCTCCCAGCCAACATCCTGATCTCCGTCCCTAAAATCGAAAGCGTAAACTTAGAGCGAAACTCAATCAAATCAATACACCCTCAAGCATTTGCTGGTGCCCAGCGTCTGATGCTTCTGAATCTTCAAGGAAACCGAATGTCCAAACTCCCAGTAAAGGGCTTCAAAGATCTCCTAAACCTACGCTTTCTCATGCTGGGCCAGAATCAGATAGCTAGCCTGAAATCTAACATGTTCATTGGCTTGAGGAACCTCTCAGAGCTGGATCTGCCCCTGAACACCCTCACTGCTCTCCCACCAAATACATTCAAGCCTCTGATTGCCCTCAAAGTCCTGGATCTAGCCTTGAACCACATCCAAAGCATCTCATCCAAAGCCTTTGTCGGACTTGACGAGCTGCTTTTTCTCAATTTGGACAACAACAAGCTGAAGAATATCCAAGCTGGGACCTTTGCACCCCTGGTTGGTCTTGAGATGCTGGTGTTAGACAACAATTTTCTCTCCACACTTACTGCAGCTACACTAGAAGGTCTTTCCAACCTGCAGGAGCTCTATGTGAGAAAAAACGAAATTGAGAGTCTACCAGCTGATGTTTTTCGCCACACACCTAAACTTACTCACATTGGTTTAAGTGGGAATCAGCTTCATGCCATTGATGGAAACATGCTAGCCAACATGCAAGGTAAGAAGTAGGACTTTTAAAAACTACTAGTATGTGGGTTGCCTGCTATCAGTTCTAAGAAAAAAGAAAATTATTAGGCTAGTTTCAGGTTCCTCCATCCCCGATCAGACAACATTTACTTTTGACAAGTTTGATTTTTGGCCTTCCATACTAAAGAATAATTTTGAGCTAGATGGAGTGCAATGTTATTGAACATTTTTATCATTTTATCTTAAAAATGCAACTCTAAATATATTAAAGCTCAAAATAAATGGAAAAAAATAGATAACCAAATTAATATAATTGCTAGCAGAAAAGAGGATGTAACAGTGCATGCATTCTAACAAAAAAATCAGTTTTATGTAGTAGAAAACATACAAATAGTTTTTTATTCTTATCTGTTAAGTGCAACATTTTAATCACATCTCTGATTGATTCAGGTTTAAAGGAGGTGTTTCTGCATGACAACCCATGGAAATGTGACTGCAGCATCAACTCGCTGGTACATTACGTATCCCAGACAAGGTTTAATCACTCTCCTCTGCAAAGACTTCGGTGCACTAGCCCAGAAGAGTTTCGTGACAGACCCATCCACCAGCTGAAATCTGATGAACTTCCCTGCAGGGCCTAGAAAATCCTCACGTCTGATATCATATCACGAACGACCTCCAAAAGTTGGGAGCACAGTGTAATAACAACGTGATATTTTCTGCATTTGAATGGTGATGCTTCACAGAACTCCAACCACAATGACTTTGGCAGGTTAATGATAGAGCTGCTGTTCTGCAGATAGTCATAATTTTCACCAATACCAGTCGACTATTTTCAGGCCACCTGGAGAGCAGTACATCAAGGAGGAAGTGTGCGTTTGTTTTTTCTTATATAAATGAAATGCCTGTTTTGTTATATATTAATAATAATAATATGTTTTCACATTTAACTTAATATTACAAAAGATCCTGTTATATATTCTATGCATTATTTATCCAAAGTGTTTTTTTATTGTCCTTCTGCGTAGAAGACGCTGTCAATATATAATGTTAGTAGGTGAGTAAATAAAACAATATCATACAGCAGTTATAATGTCATTAAACCAATTCTTAAAATGATTTATCTATTTGATGTATACAGTATATACACAATAAAAACATCTTGCAACTGCAAATGATTTTTTGTTAGATGCAGTGAAGCTTAAAGGAAATAAATAGAGGTTAGAAAATCCCCTCTGCTCAGAGACCGCCTGCAAACTTCCACCACCACCTGAGACTGAATTCCTCATCGGATTGTTACAGCTGAATAAGCTTCCTTTGAAATAATCATTCTGTCTCTAAATTCCACCCAGGGTGCTGAAGCTGCATTCCCACATGCAGGAAGGGGATCTTTTCAGATGCTGGGAAGGTGTTATTAAAGCAGGCTGCTAAAACTTATGCTTTGGTATTTTACAGTTAACTGATATTAAATCTAACTGGTGGGACAGCATGTATTCATAGCACATTTAAAAATAAAAACGTTTAATATTAAATTGAATATTTAGATCACACAATGTCACATATTTTGTGTTGGGCTGCTGATAAGCCTGTCGGGCTTTATTTTGCGAAAACAACGGACTGGATGTACATTATCCCGCTTATTACACGGTTACTTGCCACATAAGTAAATAATTAGACACAAAATATTGATTTGAGTTGAAATATTTGAACGCAAAGCTTCTGTGAAGATAGCAGTTGCTAGCAAGCGGCAAGTTCAAACTAGACAGAGATATTTAAGAGATACGGTGCAGTCATACCACTTATTACCAATGTTGGGGAGTAACTAGTTACATGTAACAGAGTTACGTAATTTAATTACAAAATAAATGTAAATGTAATCTGTTACAGTTACTGAGAAAAAATGTGTAATTCAATTACAGTTGAAAACAATGAAAATGTTAACGATTACAAAGGGGGTTACATCTAAATATTTTCCACACACATAAAAAAAAAAAAACTTTCTTTCTCTTTATTTATTCCTTTCCTTTCTAGCTTGTACTTATTTGAACAATGCCTGAGACTTGTTGTTACGAGCACTTCCTCTGTCTGATTGCCTCTTCAAGATGAATCGCTTTATGTATTCCCCAATTGTAAGTCGCTTTGGATAAAAGCGTCTGCAAAATGACTAAATGTAAATGTAAATGTACATACAGATTTAATTGATTTCTTTCCCAAACTGCATTGAGTGTTCTAAAATATGAGGCACCAATGTTTCAGGAGTTTAGGAGACAGAATAGGATACATGTTTATTTGATAACTCTTTTATTTCCTATTTGTGTGTATTTATATGCTTTATTTATTTATTTATTTATTTTAAGATTGACTGTTTTTTCCAAGGCATTGTCAGATGCCAGTGTTTCCTATCATAGCTACTCTATGCAAAGCTGGATTTCAAAAACAGTATCATAGTTATTAAACTATTTCTTGTAATGATTTAAAATCAGTATTTAACCTCAGAATGAAAAAGAGGTGCTAAAGTCTGATTTTGTGCTGGCTGTGCTTTAAAATTAAATTATTATAGTCTCAATTCAAGTGATGAAGGATTTTGAAAGTCTGACAGTAATCATTGTTGAGTACTACCCTGCCTGCTTTAAATGTTTCAAAATGATTAACAGTTGAAAACATTCGTTAGGAATTTAGAAAAGTAATCAAAAAGTAATCAAATCTAATCAGTTACATGAATAAAGTAACTGAAATGGTTACACTAATTATTACATTTGAAATAGGGTAACTTGTAATCTGTAACCTATTACATTTCCAAAGTAACCTTCCCAACAGTGCTTATTGCACAACATTTCACTACATAAACAAGGTGATAAAAGATATTGATTTAAGACAAAACTGTTTTAAAATCTTACCAGTTTGATAGTTATCTTATAATCCATTAGAGTGTACAAAACAATCATCACAAAATGGCAGCAGCTTCGTTTGTAAGAAATATTGAATTGATTTTTAATTTCTAATTAGCTAACCAAACACAAAGCTTCCACAAAGAAAAAATGTGCCCAGCAAGCGAATAGCGCAGACTGCAGTTACCCGGATGAGCCTGTGTTATTAGTTTTAGTTTTAACATATTTTGGAATATGGTGACTGACCAATCAGAATCAAGTGTTCCACAGAGCTGTGTAATAAATATTAATGTACACGAGCCGCAGTGTTTTTATAGTAGGCTATAATATAGTGACTGATATGTCATAACATACTATAAAAACACTCAAGCATGCAATGTTTTCACACTCAGATAACTGTGGAAATCTTACTGTCTAACTTTAAAAACAAAACCAAATTACTGGTGCATTGTGCTTTTGTGCATAACAAGATACTCCTTTAACATCTAATTTCCCCCAGAGTTGCCATGGTGACCGTAGCTTATAGTAGGGAGCTCCTGCAGATGCCTTACCCCTCACTGCATCACCTCCTCAACCAGCTGTTACCGACTCAGCGTCCTCCAACCGCCTCACTTTCACTAGTAGATTTACAATGACAAATTGGCATGATTCTGGCACCAAATAAACAGCTATAGAGCAGCTTACATTAATCATAGCTATAGAAACCCCCCCTTTTCACTACATAGTTGGAATTCCGTGGATGAAGGAGACAAATTGTTTGTGCTTGCTGTTTTAGTGCAGACTTTTGTATTATTAATGTTGTTTGTAAATTGACTCTGCATTCTGGCCATGCAGACTGAGATTATACATTGAGATAATAATAATATAAGCTTTACTAACCATCCAAATTCATCATATTCTATGGATGTTATATCCTTTTTTTAACCCCTAAAAGAAAAGATGGATCTGTCCTTCCTAATATACTACCAAACATTTTATATGCTCAAAACACAGGTCTGTTCAAGCTTTACTAAACCCTGATGAATGGATGGCAGTGTTCTTTGGTGCTTAACCTTTTTAATATTGAATATGATTAAGAAACTAATTTCCGCTCTTAATTAGAAGCATGCTATTTCAAAGGTACAGCCTTTTAAGAATGAAACGCTACACTTGCTTGCTGCTGTTTCTGTATAAATTTAGGCAAAAATGCTGGGTTGCCAAAATGGACTGTGATCTGTAATCTTGAGACTTATTTTATAAGTGAAACATCACCACAGCATGATGCTGCTATCACCATGTTTCACTGTAGGTATGGTATTAGCCAGGTGTTGAGCCATTTTAGTCACACTGCTTGGCATTCAGGCTGAAGAGTTTAACGTTTATTTCATCAGACCAGAGAATCTTTTTCGTTAGGATCTTAGTACATTAACTGCTGTTTGCTAAACTCCACTCGGGTTGTTAGATGTCTTTAATTAAGAGTGATTTCCATTTAATGGTTAAACATAATGACTTGATGATTAATGAAACCATATGCAAAGATAGTTTTCCTCTTGGTAGGTCCAGCAGGAGCTCTAACTCTAGAGTGTCTAATTGAGTCCTAGGTCACCTTGTCTACATCTACAATTATTAGAAAAGGAGTAGTATTCTCTTCATTTGTCATTTCCAAAAAATAATTTTCTTTGCATCTGTGTTTCATCGTGGTAAAAATCTGTACTTGACTTTACATTGAAAAGTATAAAACTGATGTAGAATCAGAATATGTAAAAATATAAAAATATAATATCTACAGCAGACAAAACTATAAATTGAAGAATCTTCCTATTAAGAATATTTTTTTCAGGCTTACCTTCTGTGTTTTGCTCACTATTGAAATTTGTACTAGTATTGTAAATACAGATTTCAAGTTTAGTATGGAGTGAATTGTTGTTTTACAGCAACAGATAGTTTGAATCATTTAAAGGAATATTTCACCAAAAAGAAAAAAAAAAACATTTCTGTCATCATTTTCTCACACTCATGCTGTTGCTAGAAGATATTTTGAGAAGTCAATGGGCACCTACCAACATTCTTCAAAATATCTTCGTTTTTGTTCAATAGAAGAAAGAAAGTCTTGCAGTTTTGGAATAACATGAGGGTGAGTAATGATGACTATCACTTTAAGACTAAGTAATGTTACAGTAGCGAATAAATACTCATCAGATAAGACACTGATAATGTTAAAGCATAATGTTAATGCAATTCTCAAAAATCATGTTTTTTTTGGGGGTTTTTTTTACTATAAAGTTTAAAATAAACACATTGCGAAACATCTCTCTGCATTCATCATGAACTGTTCGTTGAGGGAAAATAACATTAAGGGATGTTTTGTAGGTACAGAGAAGTCTTTCATGGGTGGTGATGATTACAGCACAGTAAAATGCAACAGCAGCATTCCTCTGGATCCACTGTTTGCAGAAAAAGATACTAATGATGTGCCTTGTGTAAAAAAAAACAAAAAAAAAACCCTCCCACTGACTAGCGGCAACTGAACTTTCTTTTGAGTGCTGTATTGTAAGTCACTCTGTAGCTCAAGTTTAAATGTAAAGTTTAAGCATGTTCACAAAGTGGAATAAATTGTTCAGGCATGACTAAAAATGAACCCTTTTAATACAAAAAAGTAACATTTCAGGACAAAACTGTCATATTTTATCAAATCAATAGTTGGGTTTCATAGTAACTCTAAATGAATGCTTTGCTCCTCATGTTGTCATACAGACCAGTGTTGCCAAATATTTCTCCATTTGACATTCTGATGGCTGACGTCTCTTAGAAGGAGCAGTTCAGGGTTAAGAGTTACTATAGCGTCTATATTAAATGTAGGCACTTGACTTGCCTCATGACTCATTGACTTAAGCCTTACACTGCTGTTATGAAAAATACTGGCTCTCTAACAGGCCCTGACGGCTTTAGCAGAACTTCAGCTGAGATTTTCTTATCTGTTCTCAACTTCGTAGCTTGGCAAATGTTATATGATAGAGGTGTTATGTTAATTTTATCCAAGTCTTGCTGAAACTAGAAACTGTGTGGTTGTCAGGTGGTCTGAACATTTTTTTGGCTCTTGGTTTAGCCTGAATTAGCATTAGATTGACTGGTTGTCCCAAAGATTCTGTGTACCAAAATGACTTTAATTTATATGCCTACTAATATGTTGCTCAAGGGACATTTCAGATGAACCTGTAAAAGTATAGTTAAATTAATCTGTTATGATATGATCTGTGTGTTTAAATGAGTGTGGATTTATTCTATTGGGGAGGTTTTATCAGAGAGATTATCGTGTTTGTTGGAGACACAACACTGAGACTCATAATGAATTTCAGATACTCTGTTGGGACTGTTTGTGACAACTGGATGTCCCTTGGATGTTATAACAAACAGCACAGATTGTTATAACACAACAGCTCTGCATCTAAAAGAATCTACCTGATCTCAAGACGAAAACGTACTTGTGGGAACTTTTTCACAAGACGCAAAATATGTACCAATAAGTATATATCACTGCACTTTCCAACAGAAATGAACAGGTGTTAAAACAGCAAGCACTTGTAATCATTTTTCGTACACAGTTATGATTACAGCTCCATATGTTTCGCTTTCCAGAAGTAACAAGCTTGCTTGGTAGCTCAGCCGGCACAGAATTGGACTTAGGATGTGAAACCTTTGGGTACAAATCCCGTGAAAACATGACTCACGATGAAAGAGTTGAATGATGAGAGATCGAAAAAGCAGCTAAAACGGCATGCTTGTGATTGCGTTTTTATTTCACATTCGCTTTTATCAGGTAGGTTTAGGTGTAGTGCAGATGGTACATTATTTTAAAACATCATGGAGCATTATAACACCAATCAATGAACATTTCAAGTCAGAACTGCGGTGACACCTACAAAACCAACGTCACATAAAATGTACCATATGTACGTTCATCTGTTCCAGGGAAAAAACCGAACAGTCTTTTAGCGCCACTCAGTGGAATTTTCGCATTGAATATGTCACGAAATGTACACGGCGGTACATATTTCGCATCTTGCGAAAAAGTTCCCACAGGTACGTTTTTGTCATGAGATCAGGTGCAAAGAATCTATCACCAGCTATAGTCTTTTTTGGTTAATTAATATTTTTGCTCAAATATTAGTGTTTACACATTTAGTATTTACTTTTGACAACTATTCTCTGCTCTGGTTAGTCTTGTTAGTTCACTATGACAGTGAAAGTCTACTCTCATGTCTGCCTGACATGTGTCTTCTCCTCTCAGACGAGACCCATCTGGCTTTCTCTAAGGAGTCTTCCTGCTCTGTTTCATGCGACTGCCCGTGTTAGGGCCTTATTATCAGAGTTAGGAAGGAGAAAGTCTCCTTGCAAACACCACACTGGTTTTGAACATTATCAGTAAGAGCTGGAAGAGTGTTAATAATGCTGTTTACAGCCAGACGGACTGCTCTGTCTGCAGAAAAAAACTCTTTATTTCAGTATTTTTGTCTTGTTTTCCAGTAAATATTTTATTAAAACAAAATAACTGAATGCATGGCTGAATTAAGTTTAAGTTTTTCTAAACCTAATTTCTTTTCTTATTTAAAAATGTAAGCCTCACTAAGTGTTGTTTGATTTATGGTTAAAGAAAAGAAAATAAATTGTTCAAAGGGGTCAAAAAAGTAATCTCTGGATACAAATCATAATATCTTATGTAACTAAATTGATATTGTTTTAAGGATGTTTTGATATTTTTACTGAAATAAGACAAAAATACTGATTAAGAAAATGACGTTGCCGGGTGCTGCATGCAATTATACAAAAAGCAGTCTTCAGTTCTATAAAAACTATGAAGTGGTAAAACAGATATGGTTGCACATGTTGCACTGCTGTTATATGCAAGGTGGCAAGTGTGTTTACATTTCAAGCATAAGAAGATTTGTGTGCACCCCCTCACTCCTTCAAAACTCTTTGCCCTCACAGGTGCTTTCAGGGCTGTCAGTCACAGCCAATGAAAGCGTGCACATAAACAGAAATTTAATTTCACACGGGTATAAACTGATTGAAAAATACCTCCTTATATTAATTATTATCCTGTCTTTCCTCCATCATCTACTTTCTACCTCCAGCTCTTCTCTATCTCTCTCCCTTCACTGTGGAGGCAGCTGCTGTAGCGGGTTGTGCAGGTTTAAATATGCTCTTTTTGAATTGTATATGAGGATTACAGAGACCCATTCTCAAACGCTCTCCATCGACTAAGGCAACATCAATAAACCCCATACACCACGTAAGCCAAAGTCTCCTTGTACATATACACAGTGTATAGATTTAAACTCTGTGTGACAGCATGAAGGTGCATATAAGAAAAGGCTAATTAGGTTTGTGGTTTACATTTCAGAATAAGATATTCTGTAAGTACTGCATAAGAATGGTTTTATTTATTATATATTATTGTAGTAATAAATAATACAAAAACATAAAATACAAGAACCAAATCTATTTAAATAAATATAATTTAGCCTTTAGAATTACATTCTAAAGTTATTAGAATGGCCTATTTGCTGTTTGTTTTACTGTAAATTATATGTAAATGATATTATTTCAAAAAACATTAGTCTGACAGTATTTTATCATATAATTTTTGTATCGTCTTGCTTTCATATTACATTTTTATTTCCTTGCTGATTGTTGGTTTTGACAATATGATGATTTTTGGAGGAGAAAGTTGCTGACTATAACATACCACTGTAGTTCCTGTGCAGAGATACTTTTTGCAAACTGTCTATTCCCCAACGACACTTGTCAGCATACTTTATGACAGCTATGCTGGTTATTCTGCTGCATTGGATGCTTTGAGATTTGCACTCTCTCCAGCACAATACGATTAATTGAGGATTTTTTGTTGTTTCAACAGAATATGCTCTTGTACTCTCTCACCCTCTGGCATTCAAATATACTTTTCAGTAGCAGTTGCCCAAAAATGGAAATTTGGTGAAAATTTACTTACCCTCAGTTCATCCAAGATGTACATGAATTTGTTTGTTCATCAGAACAGATTTGGAGAAATGTAGCATTACATCACATGCTCACCAATGGATCCTCTGCAGTGAATGGGTGCCATCTGTATGAGAGTCCAAACAGTTGATAAAAACAACACAATAATCCACAAATAACATGACTCCAGTCCATCAATTAACATCTTGTGAAGTGAAAAGCTGTGTGTTTTTAAGAAACAAATCATTAAATATGGTTTTAACTCCAAACCAATGGAGTCCTCTGTCCACAGTATTTCTTTTTCCAGTGAAAAAGTAATCTCATCTGAATCAGGAGAGAAATATGCATAGATCCAGCAGTGATCTTTACAAGTCTAAACAGTCCAAAACAGTTCTGAACAAATATGTTGGTGGATTTTTAAGTGAGAGGCCAACAGGGAATAGACTTCAGTTTCACTGGAGTAAGCGTTATTAAGGATTATGGACTCTTGTTTTGGCCAGAGGAGATGGTTTAAAGTTAAAATGGTTTAATGATTAATTTCTTTCTAACAAACACACAGCTTTTTGCTTAAAAAGATGTTGATGGACTGGAGTCGTGTGGATTACTTGTGGAATATTGTGATGTTTTTATCAGACTTTATCAGACTTGTGATGTTTTATGGACTCTCATTCTGATGGCACCCATTCACTGCAGAGGATCCATCGGTGAGCATGTGATGTAATGCTAAATTACTTCAAATCTGTTCCAATGAAGAAACAAACTTATCTTGGTTGACCTGAGTAAATTTTTAGCAGTTTTTCATTTTTGGGTGAACTATTTCTTTAAGATCTCTTGTCATCTTTAGAGTTAATTCAGCTTCTTTACATAAATTAATTGATGACAATTTTGTTTTATTTCAGGGCTTGTGCCTACAGTCAAACAATATTCAGCACAACAGCAGTCCTTCTTGTGTGATATTGCTTTCACATTTTAACTTAGTTGTGAGCTGAAGCTCAGTGCGACTTCTGAAAGTATGACAGAGTTTGAGAATCTGATTTGCACATTTTCACAGTGTCAGAAAGACCTTTGAAATTCTCAGTCACACTGCCTCCTGCTGCGTGTCCAGATTGTAGACTTCAGATTTTATTTACAAGGAAACTCAGACTCAAATCCCCTAGGTATGTCAGTAAGACTGAGTTGTGTGCACAAATAGTTGAACTGGCAGTATTTATCAAAAATAGACCCCACTGTTAGAGAAAAAAACTCGCAGGTCACAGTCCCATATTATTTGGAGGAGGTAGTGTGCAGGAACTTAGTGGAAGTGTTTTGGTGTTGTTGGGACATTAATAAGTTACTGTGGATGGGGTGCATGAGATTGCATCAGAGGCGCAGTCTGTAATCCTTGATCAGCATGGGTACTCTCCAACTGGGCCACAGAGCCTCATTCTCACAGAGTGCACCAAAGCCTAATTAATCCTTCAACACCTCTTCTCTTACTCACCCTTTCTACTAGAGTTCAGTCCCAGAAAATTCTCTCATCCTTTGAGTCCTGAATTAGTGCGATAACTGCCTGTATCTTCCGAGACGGCTCCTCTGTAAGATAAATGATATGAATCATAAAAGTGGGCGTGCATTATTCCGATTCATGGGAGTTCAAAGCATGCTCTGACAAGAGGCAGAGAGCGTGTTGTAGGCTGTAATAAAATTTAGATGTAATTTTTTATAACAGCTCCCCTCGTTACGTGGTAATGGTGCACTTACCCAAATGTACCGATCTCTGCTACAGTAGTTAGTTAGGCAGGCAAAGGTAGCGGAGTGCTTACAGAGTAACATTATTGAAGAACATTTCTCAGGATCTGTGTTGTCGTCACCAGAAATGAATATTAATGACTGTTGTTGTCTCTCTATATGACATGGCTGATTTATTATAATTAACAGTACATACAGATGGACTATGAATAGAAAAAAATATTAAAATTATACATTTATTATATTTATAAAATTAAATATATTATATTAATTAATATGTTTTTTATTTTGTATTTTATTATATTACAACTAATATAATATAATATAATAGTTGTGACTGCTATTAGGACTGAAAGCATATTTAGTTTTAAACCAATCAGAATGTCAAAATCAAACTGATGAAGTCTGTTAGATTTTAATTAACTTTAAGGAAGCTGAAATAACCCCATTTACATTCTCTTAATTCCCTCAGCAAGATGAACTAACTTGACCTCTTTTATTATAAAAATAAATTATCCCATTATACAATATGCAGATAGTAGTGTTATAGCAAAAATAGAATTCTTGAATAAATTAAGATTAGACCCTCTGACCTCATATATACGTAACTAATGAATGCTACATATAGTGGCTTGTATGTTTTGCTTGGAACTAAAAATAATTTTAGTTAAAGTTCAAGTAAACATTACACATTCAGAAAAGTATTAAAATTACAAATACATTGGACTGAACTGCTCAGATCATTGTTGCATATGCAACTTCAGTACAAAACAACCAGTTAGCGTCACAGAGACCCTAATGCTGTATGAATCATCTGAGAAAGGTCATCAACTCTTTGAAGTGGATCTCTGTAAGATCCCAGTGGTTATCAGGCTGCTTAAATGTACCTCTGCAGTTGGAAAGGGAAGTGTTGCATCTGTGCAAGCACTATAAAATCACCAAGGTCTGGGAAGAGCTTCATTACGTTGGTTAATTAGCTATCTCTTAACATAACTCACTGGAAGCTAATTAGTGAGGAGGTAAAGTCACACTGGGACCATACTGGTGATAACTAAAAACTGTGTGCTGTATCCTAATCCCATCATAAGGCCCTTTTGACTGAATCTGCACTATCAGTTAAATGGCCTGGTTCAGCATGTGCAATACAGCGTTGTTTGAGGGGGTTCTTCAAAAATGAACACTATAATAGCCCATGTTTGTTAACAATTTTACTTTTATTACCCCAAAAGTACAAACTAGGGCTGTCAGTCCATTCAAATTGATTCAAATTGCATGAAATGCTGATTAATCACAGTATACTAATTGCCATCTTGTGTCTCAGTTACCTCATAATTATCATAATATTGCTGTGGTGTTTGTATCTTTCTTAGCTCTGTAATGTCTGATGTATGAAATAACAGTATTTAAAAAAGAAATATATATGTGTGTTTATTTAAGAAACAGTTTATTTAACCATTAGACAAAACATAACATGTTTGCATTTGTTTTTTTTCTTGAATATCATATCTGATACATCAGGCTTTTATGACATATGATATAAGAGAATCTGTAATGTAAATCAATGAGATTTTATAACAGTATAGCAGACAATTTACAGAAAATGCATATAAATATCATGCCACTCTATCTTCTAATAATATGCCTTAGTAAGATGATATTTAAAAGCTTAGATTTATGTGTTTTCTAATTTAGGAGGGTTTTTTTATTTTATTTTTTGCTATAGTAATACAGTGCAGAACAATGATGATTTTTTCCCCTCAAAAGTCTTATGTATCATATTTGATTATCATTGAATGGATAATCAAGTTGCTTCATTCCAGTAAGTGTTCATTTTGAATTATTATTTACTAACAATATGAAATGTATTCTTACATTTACTTAAAAATTACATTTAATTTAAAAAATACATTCAAGATTTAACATTTAGATTTCACGGCAAAAAGACACTTGTACCATGACCTGAAGGGGGACGTTTTTAGAATTATACTAAAAGGCCTTTTACTTGCTAAAAAAATGTGTAAACTATCAACCAGATGACTGAAGGCATGTAGTAGACTGTGTAGAACAGGTTTCCCAGGTTTTTTTTTTTTTTTTTTTGCTTAGTGGAAGATATTATACAGGTAAAATTATAAAATAAACTTAAATCATTGTTTCATGTCCATGTATTTATTTATTTGGTAAGTAACTATGTTCCACTGAGTGGAGGGGTCTTGCTGTTTCTTTTGCATGGATTGACTGCATTGTGTGTTACTTATTTCATCTCAATGAACATAAGTCTATAATAAAATATTTTAGAACGTCACACATAGATGGAAAAATCATAAAGCATAAATTTATATTTTTATGTGTTGTAGATTTTAATCGCAAATTTTAGAGAACATGGATCAACATGCAACTGGAACATAAACATGTAACACCCCCACAATGGACTCCAAATGAACCCACTATATTAGGAGACTGAGTGCAGTTTTTTTGTCATGCTAAGTTGATCAAATATTTATCTGAGCCACCAACAAAAGAAAAAGGAGAATTTGGGTTAAAATATATTCTGTTCAAATCTGCATCTGTGTTTGAAAGACTTGAGCTTATTTTTAATGGAAGCCTGAGCAGGCATCTCTAAATCTTCCCACATCAGCAGGCTGCATTTCCTCACTGCTGTGATTCCAGGTGCTGGAGATCATGCAAGCCATGCACTCTGGTTTGTTGGCCAGGGAGGTTTCTTTGGGATTAAACGCTTCCTGGAGGGATTGTGTCTGAAAATTCTTTTATCATCAAAATGCAGGACATTGAAGGGATTATCTTTCTATACTCATTCTGTCCGTTGTTTTACTTTCCTGTAAGAACATCCTCATTGTTGTATTCTCACTGAGAACATAATGCTCTTCAAAGGTGAAGTGTGGCATTTCTGCATCGTTAGTGTCACCAAACACTTTGCAAAAACAGGCAGGTTTCCCAAACGCTTTATTTAGAAAGAAAGTCATATTTGTTTCATTGTCCCTCCCACATTGAAATAGGTTAAGAAAAAATAAATCAAGTATGTACTTCAATAATAATAAATCATGATTTATGATAAAGAATTAATGCTATTCATTCTTCACTGCACTGCTTGCGTCGTATTATCTGTGGCTGTCGATGTGACATCACTTCCATGATTCATGGATCGATGTGAATTACCCAGAACCTTAATTGTATGCTGTTGTTAGTCATGTGTGACGCACTATACGCATGAGAGCCTTGAATTTACTTTGCTCTGTTTCACAGAGTTTTCATGCTCCTACAGATACACTTTATACACATGAGGCTTAACATTAACCCTTGCCATCATATCCACTGGCAGTTCTGCGTGTTATTTTATCCATACACAAACCAAATGTCAAACCTTTAAAAACACGAGTCATCAGTCAAGTCACCTTGTTTATAAGACTATCATAAAATAAAGATTAGTTTGGTTATAAAGACAATGCTCTGGTTTTTTAAGATCTATAGGAGTAACAGTACCAACCTGTGAGCAAAATTATCTCTCCAAAGAAAAAATATTCTAGAGTTGTCATGGGACAACTCAAAAATGAGGGAAGATTTCACCTTTCACTAGCTAGAGCAGAGGTGCGTTAAATTAATAATTGTCTTTGATCATAGTTGTCTCTCTTGGAATGAAATGTAGTTGGGCTTGATATCACATGCACTGTATCTCAGTACCTGTTTTTATAGTCATAGTCCAATCGCACATAAATGACTTCTTTGTAAAATGTTTTTAAAAATATTGTTTTATAAAATATTGTTTTATTTTTCAGTTTTGCAAAAAAAAAAGAAAAAAAAGCAAATTACTAAAACTTCAACTAAAATGAAAATGGAAAAGTATAAAAAAAACAACTAATTTATACTAAAATTGCTAAAATAACACTGGTTATGCTGACTTTCAAAAGTAAAAAAAAAAAAAAGTGTGACAACTAGCCCCAAGGTGCATTCCATTCGACCGTAAGTGGACTGCGAAGTGGACTTCTCAGGGTATTCCACCAATCTGAAGGGTTGTTCGCTACATGTTCAGTTTTAAGGGCACTGCAAACGGTATAGGGAATAAAGGAACGTCGACACATCACCTCACAGGAAGTGACGAGGGAAAATCACCCAACTGTCATTGCGCACCGTGTCACCAGTTGGAACTAGAGCTGTTAGAAGAGATTTTTAAAGGCTCTACAATGGAAGGGTTGCAATCTATGTTGTTATTATTATACAAACTAGAGCATTTATGAATGGTAATGGCGATGAATGTTACATTTGCATATTGTATTGTATGAATAGGCGAAACTAAGCAAAACTGGCAAGAAACAGCTGAGGCTCTCATTTTTTTAAATTTTATTTACCTCAGGAGAGTTAACTAACGTTATGAGGCTGCGAGTGGAAAAAAGGGCACGAGATGAGACCACTACAATCTGTTAATAGTTTAAATACATAAATTTTGGCTATATTTATTAGATACGTAATTGTATATATATTTTATATGTATTTAAATTGAAATTAAAAGAAATTACAATATTTATTTATTTTATATCATAATCTGCGTGACCCGTTGTTGCCTTTCTTTGATGATGTTGCAGGGCATTCCAAATGAGCGATTATTGTCAGCGAAGTCCACTTCAATGGATATCCCGTGCTTAGGGAGCAGGGAGCAGTGAACACTACGTAGGGACCCTGTCAATCAGAACGCACCTCGAGTCTCCCCTACAAGTTAACAGGCATAATTTATAATTCTTGGAATAACTGTGGAATGTGCCACAAAACATTTAGGCCTAATTCTTAAAAACAAGACATACTGTAAAAGTTTTGTGACCTAGTTTAGTCTTCAAACAATCTCTCTGTGTTTCAACATCATCCTTTCAATTAATACTTGCCGTTGCAAAGCAGTAAGTTGGAACTGAAGTTTTTGAAAAGGGAGCTTTTCCAGAGAATTTCCAGAGCGTGTACTGGGGAAACAGGTGGGGTTTCAGCCATTACAGAGCATAATAAAGCATATGGACACCCCCTGCAGACTTTTCCTAGCTGGGGCTTCACTTCTAAAAGAACTAGCGGATAAAAGGTCAGCAGCTCTTTGCTCTGCCAGGTACAACAATTACAAGGAAACAGCCATCTTTCTATTTCTGATTTTCTAAAGCAAAGCAATGAAATGTGGACTACTGTTGTGTTTTGAAGGAAACACTCAATTTTATACAATATGTGGCATCTAGCTTTCTTCATCTCTGTATCAAGGTAGAAATCTCTGTATGAAGGTAGAAATCAGACAGCATTCAAGTATTTCTTTTGATTGCTAGCTATGCAAAGGACAAGGGTTTTTACTCGTTCACTACCCTGGAGCAAAGATCTGTGCCTTGTTTATTAACCTTAGCTGTCACCATCGCAGATACTGTCCTGCTGTTGACCATAAGTCAGTCCTGCCTACAGGACATGCATGAACACAGCTGCGAGTCTAATCTAACACCCACTGTTGCTTGACATAGAAACACATACTAAACAGCAGCTGCAACAAAACATAACATCATGTTGCTTCTGTTGGATTGATATATTTTGAAAGGACTAAACGTAGAGTTTTTAAAGTAATAGTTTACAACATGAACATTTGCTGAAAAATGTAGTTACCCTCAGGGCAGGCCATCCAAAGATGTAGATGTAGAGTTTGTTTCTTCATTGAAACAGATTTGAACAAATTGAGAATTACATCACTTGCTCACTAATGGACCCTCTGCAGCGAATGGGTGGCGTCAGAATGAGAGTCCAAACAGCTGATAAAAACATCACAACAATCCACAAGTAATCCACAAGACTTCAGTCCTTCAGTTAACGTCTTGTCAAGTGAAAAGCTGCATGTTTGTAAGAAACAAAGCCATCATTAAAGTGTTTTCAAACCGTCACTTTTGGCCAAAATTTATAATGACACTTCCTCCAGTGAAACAGTCCATCCTCTGTTGTTCTCTCACATCAAAATCCACTGAAAAATATCTGTTTAGAACTGTTTTAGATTGTTTTCGTTTGTAAGCAGTAATTGATATGTGCATATTTCTCTCCTAATTCAGACAAGACAACCTTTTCACTGGAGAAAGCAATATTAATGCAACGGTTTGAAGTTAAAAATGTCTTGATGGATTCGTTTCATTCATTCACACAGCTTTCTGCTTCACAAGATGTTAAACGATGGACAGGAGGATTATTGTGATGTTCTTATCAGCTGTTTGGACTCTTATTCTGACGGCACCCATTCACCACAGAGGATCCATTGGTGAGCAAGTGATGTAATGCTACATGTCTCCAAATTTGTTTTGATGAAGAAACAAACTCATGTACATCTTAGATGGCCTGAGGGTGAGTAAATATAAGCAAATATTCATTTTTGGTTAAACTATTCCTTTTAAAAAAAAGGCTTAAAATTATGAAAGAGTTGAAACTATTTAACATGCAGCATGCGTTCTGTTGCATAACATGAATGCATTTGTGTACGCACTGTAATTCAATTCCCCTTTGTTTAATAGTTTACGAGTTAGGGGTGGCATGCAGGGGCTGTTTTAAACATTTCGTTACAGCCAACCTTATATTTGTGCAAGATTTATTAACACTACATACGGCTGTTTCAGGAGCGAACAATACAAAGCAATGAATAACAACTTGTCTCTTTGTAAAACGATATAGAGAGTCTTAATGCTTTGTGACTCCATTAAAAGCTGATTAGCACCACCGAAATGATGCCCGCAGCATATGTTTGTCCTTTATCCTCGACCATGCTCCACACTGCCCCTGTTCCACACGTAGTTAGTCAGTCTACTAATGTGCTGTCGCTCCACAATGAGATGGAGCGTCACAGGGGGAGATAATGACAGTCTGCTCCTGCTCTCCATTACCACTGCTCCGCCTCTGGGGACTCGTGGAGGAAATTGTATGGAGAGTGGCTTGCCATCTGACTTTAAAGCTGCCATACCCGGCCTTCTGCCACTTTCGATCCTACAGGAAAATGACATGATGGCTGTGATCAAACTTTTCATTTAACTTGGATCTGTATCCCAGTCTGTGTAGTTGACTGGGAAAAAGAGAGGCTGAGTTTTGTGAAGTGCAATGTGAAATGCTGTGGAGGACTATTAGTGTAACCAGAGAGGTTTTAGATATGCTAGATACAGACATGAGGTGAATAACAATACACTTACTGTCCGTCCTAAATTCTATGCGAGATTAGAAGTGTGGTGGAAATCGCAGTAGGATACAATGGGATTTAAAGCCCCACTTTAAGAAAACGTCATTTTTTCTAGTCTCATTATATACACTACTCAAAAAAACTTTATCTTCACCAAGGCTGCATTTATATGATCAAAAATACAGTAAAAACAGTAATATTATGAAATCTTATCACAATATAAGATAACTTTTTTTTCTATTAATATGTTTTCTTTTGATGACAAAGCTAAATTTTCAATAGTCTTTGTTCAGAAATCACTCTAATATGCTGTTTTCTTATTATTATTAAAGTTGAAAACAGTTGTGTTGCTTATCATTTTTGTGGAAACTGTGACATTATTTTCAGGATTCTTTGTTGAATAGAATATATATATATATATATATATATAATATCAGCAAATGCACAAAGATTGTTTAATATGGCATTTCATAACCTTTTAACAAAGTTCATTACCATTAGCTACATAATTGATTTAAATGTTTGATCAAATTTCTCACAGCCAATCTTATATTATTGTTTGTTATAAAGTATTGCTTTGCAATAACTTTTTGTTTCATCAACAGATTGTGATGAAGAGGGTAATGTAATAATATTATGTGAAACGTATTCATATTGTATATTATTTCCAGTGGAATTTTGTGTGCATGAATGCTTTTTGGACTGATTTTGTCCTTCCGAATTTTCTCTTTCAGTTTTCTCAATTGTGGCACTGAATGCAAGGGGTCTTTAAAAGAATAAAGCTCATGTCATTGTGTGAGAGCACATCACAGAAAACACTTTATTTATCCCTGAGAAGGTCAATAGACGTTTTGCTAAGTGGATGGACAGTAAGTAGAACTGGAATCACATAAGCCCTTGTCCAATGTTATCCTCCTTTCCCATGAGATCCCTATTAAACAACAGCAAACCTCCTACACAATCAATGTGAATGGAAGTGAAGAGAAAGCTCACTTGAACATTTCGCCAGTGATCAATGTGACCTGAGAACAGAGGGATGAATCAATAGATGATGGTTTCTGATCCATCAAGGAAACAGCTGGAGTCATTCCACCCGCTTCCTGCCCACCAGCCAAATCATAGATGCGATCAGGTTGATTTTTGCTGTGGGCCAAATAACTGAGATGATCTGACCTAACCATTCCATCTGGCACAGTAAAGGAATCACACAACAAATCTGAATCATGGCAAATGAATAATGGAATAAATAAAATCCATTATTTCTTTTTTTTAATAATTATTATATTATTATAATATTTATTATCTATTAAATTATGTAATATTTAAATAATTATAATAATTAAAGATACATTTGTTTTACTGTAGCCTACATTTGTTTTGGAAAAAGTACTATTATTATTATTATTATTATTATTATTATTATTATTATTATTATTGGCAATAATAACAGTAATACTTATATGAATAATAATATTATTATTAAAACAAAGAATAGTGAAAATTTAAATTATTGTCAGTATTGTTTTTCATTGTTGATTATGCTTATTATTATTATTATTGGAAATGATAACAGTAATACTTATATGAATAATAATATTATTATTAAAACAAAGAATAGTGAAAATTTAAATTATTGTCAGTATTGTTTCTCATTGTTGATTATGCTTATTATTATTATTATTATTATTATGTAAATATAAATTATGATTTATTAATAATAAATAAATAAGTCATTAATAATTAAATACATTTGGAAAAAGCGTTGTTGTTGCTATTATTAATGGCAATAATAATGTGTGTTATTATTATTTGCAAAATAAAACAAAATTGTTTAGAAATTTAAATTCCTATTAATATATTTATATTAATTTATTATTATTAGCAAAAGCAAAAACAATAATATTCATTGTAATTCAAATTTCTAAACAATTTTATTTTGCAAATACTACTACTACTACAGCTTATCTAAATGCCAAAATATTTTTAACCTTGTCTCATTTTTTTTTTTTTTTTTTTTAATAGACAAATTGTAAGCAGATAGCTTATCCTCAAATACCATCATTACAGTTGTATCCCTTTAAATAGATGTTCCTCAAAGTCTAGCCTCATGATGCACCTATACATGTACTCTGGGTTATTTGAATGCTCTGTTATCTGCCCTGGGAGAACATTGGCTTTCTGCTTCACTAGGCCCAGTCATTACAACAAAAATATATCCTGTGGATTGAATACACTTGACTGCTCACATCAAATTGTATCCCTTTGTCCAAATACATAAGCGCATAACATACCTTCAGAACATGATACATATTTATTGGCCTGTCCCTCTCAATCAGCAGCACTGCAATGTCACTGCATTTGTCTTATTTAAAGCTAGTCTGGAAATTGGGGCAGGCTCTGAAGGGTGTGTGATGGGGGGATGGTATAAACATCAAACAACGCATATGATCCAAAAATCAAACACTTTTTATACACTCAAAATTGGATGTCAGATGGATGCGTCATGCCTGAGGGAAAACTATTTGCAGCTCCTTCCTGACGGGCACTAGTGTTTGTGTGTATTGGGATGCAAGACATCGACGATAAACAAAAGAAGCGAAGAAAATTATCATTTCCGCATACCAGTGATAATTGCCTAAAGCGCAGCACTAAGTATAATTAATATGTGGAAATAATAAAAGCTCATGTTATTAATGACAAAATTGGATTAGAGATTTCTCATTCAAGTCCTGCAACAAGAAGGCCATCTATTTATACTGTTCGCTCAATAAGCTGGCTTTAAATCTGCGGGAAAACCTACACACAGACATATTGCGTATTGTTCGTGAGAATCCGCTGCAAATAGAGAAGCCAAAAAAAAGCACTGGTCCACTGTAGAAACATCCGGTTACTGAAGATAGTATTAGAGGATCAGTGCAGTGAAACATTAACAACGGCACTCACATTTTGTGAGAAAAGGCACATTCTGGCCTGTCCTACTTCAGAGATCTTGACTTTATTGACCATTTCATTTTGACCATTGATAATAAAATTGCAAACCTCATATAAAATGAATAGAAAATAAAATGGCTCATATATTACTTGGTTTCAGGCCTTACTTTGTACTGTACACTCTTAAAGGTTCTGAAAGGTTCTTTATTGGAATCTATGGTTCCATGTAGAACCTTATCATCCATGGAATCTTTCCATTGCACAAAAGATTCTTTATTGTGGAAAAAGATCACACTAAGAAAAAAAAATGTTCTTTTAAGAACTGTTCACCGAAAGGTTCTTTGGGGGATCCAAAATGATTCTTCCATTGAATCACTGTAAAAAAAAAAAAAAAAAAAACCTTTTTGGAACCTTTATTTTTAAGTCTCTGATGTTACCCAGGAAGCTTTGTGGTTTGTTAAGTTCTTATACTCCTATTGTTATGTGAAACAAGTTTGATTATTAAAGCTCCAGTATTGAGTTTTATGTTGCAGTCTGTGTATGTTTCACCATTGTTGAGCCATCCAGTCCAAGTATTGTAGTGCTGGTTTGCAGCCATGATTTTATTGTTTCTTCATAATATACATTAAATATTATGAAGGTGAAATAAATTTTATGAAAGTGATATCAGTATAAACTTTACATGAAAAGTTTTATTTGAAGATGAAGGTTGCTAGTGAGAAAGGAGCAAAAGGCAAACTTTCTCAATAAGAAATCTTAAATTAAGTGGAACAGTGTGTACTACTTTGATTTACATGCAAAATCTAAACCTAAAGCTGCAAATATTAAAATTTTTGTATATGTATTTTACTGAGAGAGGCATCTTTATGATATTCTACTTTGATGAATAATGCTAGAATAGAGTAGGGTTTTATTTGTTGTTGTGTGGCTAAGAGCAGCAGACATGAGGAGCGTTCAGATTGATCTTCATGCACAGCCTGAGGAGATCAGTATGAGACTGCAGATGCCACATCCAGCACTAATTAAAATGGTTAGTTGCTGAAAGCATCTTGAGCACAGTGTGTGAGTGTGTGATTACTTTCTCATTGTCACCTACACCTACAAGACATTATACGCATATTTCTAACACAAAGCTGTTCTAAAGGTAGACAACTTCTGCAATAATTATGCTGCCTCATTTTGGACAAATTCATGATCACATGTATCCTTCATGGAGAAAGCAGTCCCAGAATGTATAAAAAAACAGTATTGCTTTTATGGTTATTCAAGAATCATACTGTTGGCTTAACAATGTGCTAACATTAAATTCTGTTGAACTAAACTGTGAGTTGAGTCTTCTGTTTAGAGCACTTTTTTATGGCAGCATCTATGTTTTGAAAAATAGCTTTTTCTTATGCTTTCTTTCACAATTATGTTTCGCAGTATTGAATAAATAATGTGCAAACAACAAATGGTACACGTTGCATTCTTGAAATGAGGCCCAAAGAGTCAGCTCATTATGATTTTATTTCTTGTTTAGAATTCTAACATAAAAGCTCAAATATATGATAACCCAGCAAGTGCTCATAGCTCTTAAAGTGACAGTTTAAGATCAGTCAATAATCAGCAATGTCATTTGATGTAAAACCCTGCATCAAAAATGCATGGTAACAATGAGCTTTACTGGAGTGTTTATACTTGAGCTTGACTGGCTGAAGATGCTTTAACTAAAGTCTATTCAATGTGATGAATAACATTGGCAAATAAATAAATAAAAAGGTCATTTCTACCTTAGCCAAAGTTATTACTGACATAATGCCACTGAAAAAAAGTTTTGAATACACTGCATTGTTTGAAGACAAGATTAATTTGAGATCCTCAGTAATCTAATTCTCACCCTGACCAGAGGATTGTGTCAGCTGGCAAGCACATTAATTCTTTCCCAAGGCAATATTACACTCTGGCCCATTAGACATGCAGCTCAAATTGCATCAATAGCATATTATTTAAACAGTAAAGTGAATTTTTTGTGCCTTAGACATACAGTATGTTGTCCATGGCCCTTTCAATGTGCCTGCATTCATCAACATGTCATGTTGGGAGCTGTTGCCCTATTCACTGGCGAGTACATGAATATTTAGAAGCAGCCTGGGTTAAGGCTTTAAGGGAGTAATAAGGTCATTTCCCCGGCATGATACCACCCCCTTGTGTGTATGTGTGTGTGTGTGTGTGTGTTTCTGGTAATGAGGTTGACTACTGTCTCTGAAATGGTGTGCAAGTTTTTAAAAGCCATATACACATACCAGGGATCCACAAAGTATTGTTGTACTGTTTGGCAGAATGAGTGCTTTTTGTTTGGCGTTGGGAACAGAGCAGTAGGGGACCATCATTAGAATATTTGAAAGAGCGTGTAAGGTTCAATACAGGATTGAACGGCAGATGCTCAGCCTGGTGCTTGGATGAAATAGAGGGGAAAATATTACATACCGAGTTTAAAAGGTGGATTAATTGGTGATTTGGTTAAAATTGAAGATGAAATGAAGATTAAAAAACAGGTATTGGGTTAAAAATCCAAGTAGCATTTGGTTCAGAATTTGATTTAATGCAGTGTTGTTATTGCCATTTTTGTTCATTAAAATGTAATCTTGCGTAGCCAGACTGATGTCTGAAGGTCTGGGAACCTTGGCCACTTTGAATGGCCAAGGACCACCCAGGAGGCCATATGACTGACAGGTAAAGCAACCAATCACTTTCCGTTTTGTGCCGCGTCATGTTTATGGGCGTGCAAATGTCCCCACAATAACAGACTCTTGGACGTATTTTAAAGAGTCTATGCCGCGAACTTTACATATTTCACATACTTTTGAAATTTTTAGTTGATCCTGATAAGTGCTCACTGTCACAGTTGTAAACACGATGGCTTTGTTCTTCAATGAGGGGGTTTGGCGCCTCAGCATCTTTGTTTCCAGGTGAAACGTTAAAAAACACGTCACACACTTCTCCTGGAAATTCTGTATAATTCAACCAATCAGATGATGACTTCGAAACTCACTTCGAAAAGTGTTTCCAGTAAAGTGTGCCATATGCATCAGATGTTATAAAATAAAATACATATATATATATATATATATACATATATATATATATATACTGTCAAACATCAGATCCTCCTGTCCACCCTCTCATCACTGGGCATCACTGGGATTCCACTTCGCTGGTTTGAATCTTATCTCACTGGTAGGTCTTTCAGGGTGGCCTGGTATCCAAAGCACATCAACTGGTCACTGGGGTTCCTCAGGGATCAGTTCTTGGACCCCTCCTCTTCTCCACATACACTACATCATTGGGTCCCACCATACAGGCACATGGCTTCTCCTTCCATTGCTATGCTGATGACACACAGCTCTAGCTCTCTTTTCAACCAGATGATCCAACGGTAGCTGCACGGATCTCAGGCTGCCTGGCGGACATCTCGGCATGGATGAAAGAACATCACCTACAGCTCAACCTGACAAAGACTGAGCTTCTTGTCTTCCCTGCTACGATTCAGTTAGGTTCATCAACAATTACCCCATCAACTTCGGTCAGAAATCTTTGTGTAATCTTTGATGACCAGCTGACCTTCAGACAGCACATCACAAAGACTGCTCGATCTTGGTGGTTTGCACTACACAACATCAGAAAGATCAGGCCCTTTCTGACAGAGCATGCTGCACAACTTCTTGTCCTGGTCCTTGTCATTTCTAGGCTGGACTACTGCAATGCTCTTCTGGCTGGACTTCCATCAAACACAATCAAACCTCAACAAATGATTCAGAATGCAGCGGCACGACTGGTCTTCAACGAGCCCAAAAAAGCCCATGTTACACCTCTCTTTATCTCATTGCACTGGCTACCAGTTGCAGCTCGCATCAAGTTCAAAACACTGATGCTTGCATACAGAACAACCACAGGCTCAGCACCCACCTACTTCCACTCACTATTACGAATCTACATCCCCTCCAGAAGTCTGAGATCTGCTAGTGAGCGACGCCTCGTGGTACCATCACAGAGAGGCTCAAAATCACTCACCAGAACATTCTCGTTCACCATTCCTGGCTGGTGGAATGATTTTCCCACCCCTATCCGGAATGTATTCCCCAATTGTAAGCCGCTTTGGATAAAAGAGTCTGCAAAATGACTAAATGTAAATGTAAATATATATATATATATATATATATATATATATATATATATAAAACATAAAATAGAATTATTAGATGAAAAATTTAACTTGACTAAAAATGAAATCAATATAAATTAAAAAAACTAAAACTAACAAAAATGACAAAAGCACATAACAAAATTACTAGCAGTTAAATGAAAATATAAAAATAAAAGCTAATTCAAAATATTAATAAATGCTATATTAGTATATAGTGTAATAGTATAATACTAAAATAACTAGTTTAATGAATTATTCAGTCTTCTGTTAAGTGAACTATAGGCAAGATGGAGTGGAAGTTATATGAATCTAAAAAAAATGGCAAAATTCGTTATTCTAAGTGAGTCTGATAGTCATTTATGATATGATGCATTATGTATTGATTTTCATAATGGTATGGCCAGTTGTTTAGCCCACCAATCATAATAATAGTAAACAAGAATGCCTAATATAGTGACCAGTCATGTGGTGACCTTCAGTGATAAAATCAGACATGCCTAAGCTAGTTTGTTTTTAATATTATGTATTGACCAAATTCTTAAAAAAAAAAGACTTGTTGTAATTGGTGTTGTTAAAACGGTTTACAAATGTCTATTAAATCCTAATCGAGGCCCCAGTAATTGGATGGTTCACTGTGCTGTATGGGTGTCATTAATCAGCAGAGGACTTTGTGTCCTGTAGGGCTGATGGGATGTGACATGTCATGTCCCGTGGATCAATCCCATGGATCAATACCATCACTACGGAGATATAGATCTCAATTTCACCGGCTGCAAATGGCAAATTAAGAGAGGCAATTTGACGCCTCCCACTGTGCCTTAGCATTCCCGAATCCCCCTGTGGAATACTGAAAAACTGCCATTGTAACACACATTGGTTGTTAGAAATGGCCAGCTCTTTGTGTCGCAGTTTAGCAGAGCTGTGTTTCAGTTTCAGGTCTTCAACGTGTCATTAACAGCCTGCTGCATGGCAGAGTAATTTATTAAAAGCATTTCAAAGGAGTTCTTTTTTTCCCTTTTGGAAAGCTGAAAAACTGTGGGGAACAAAAGGGAGTTGAAAGGCTGGCTTGCCGAAAAGTCGTTCTAAAGAAACTCCCCCACATGATCCTGTACACTTTCAAGCCTTTGAAGCTGCATGGCTGACATCACTGAGGCTGCTGCACTTGAATTATTCAGCTTTTGTGACTTCATTTCTTTATTTAATCACTCCCTTACTGATAGCTTTGCGTGTTTCACTGAAACCAAAACAATCAGTTTCTTTCCATCGGATTCCATTTTGAGCATAGTGTGAAGTGGGAGACATTTTAAATGAATCAGACGAACAGCAGGCTGTGACTGTGTGGGAGAGTGGATGGTGCAAGGACAAAAGATTGCAACAATGGAGCTGCAGTATTGATCCAGGCCATTCTTTTGAATGACTTTGAGTCATTGTGTCACCTTGTTCATGTGAAGGGGATGTGTGGGTTGTGTTTGTTTGTTTGTCAGAGAGACAACTGAGGTGGCAGGTGCATGACATGGCAGGCTTTGTGCCATAAGTCATTTTAAGACTTGGGGCCAAGATACAATTTCACTCTCAAAAGTTCAGTCTCAAATATGTAGTTTCATATAGTTGTGAAAGTACTTTGAGAAAGAGAAAAATTCATGTTTAAAAATATCTTCTGCATAGAGTTAAACATTTAATAGTTGTATTATATATATATATATATATATATATATATATATATATATATATATATATATATATATATATATATATATATATATAGTGACGAGTCGGCTACCTCCCCCTTATTATCAGCAGCACCCTGTCCCTTAATCGCCGCCCTTCACCAGGCTCCCGACGGGAGTGGGTGTGTGAGAGAGGAGGAGCGCTGTAACAGCCAGGTTTGGCGGCGTGTGATGAGGCACACCTGAAGGGAATGAAGCCTCATCACCGCCGCTGTAAAATGCCGAGCGCGCCTCTCCTCGAGAGACCGGTCTCTTCCCCGTGCATGCACGCTGGTGTCCTCGTGGGTCCAGGAAGGGTGCGTAGAGGGATTCCCGCGCCGCCAGAGTCGTGAGCTGCCGGACCCGGAGTCCGGACGAGAACAGCACCCGCTACGCGGCTGACGGGCCAGGATGCCGGGCCGTTCTATCCCCTCAAGCGCCGTGGGCCAAGGAGGACGAAGAGGAGCTGAATCAAGCCACCGCCGCCCCTCGCGCCCCGAACCAAAGTGGGGATCGCGTGCGGCCGCCGGACTCCGCCCCTTACCTGGACCCTTCCTTCCAGAACACTGCCCCTCCTGCACGAACCCCGCAGCACGACGAGGACACCAGATCCCCTGTTTGGTTTGGACACTGTTTTTCCCCTTTGGACACTAATTTTATTATTTCTGTTAAATAAAAGCCTCTGACGCCCCACCCACTGTGTCTGTCGTTTGCTCCTTCCGCCACTATATATATATATTCGCTATAGTTTACAAATTCATCTTGATAATCACAAATAAATTGCAGTCAAACCAAAATTTATAAAGACACCTTCAAAACTGATCACATTGTCACAGTTTGTTTGCTGTAGTTTAGAAAATGGTAATAAAATATAACAAGAACTCAAGAGTTAAAGTGTGTCAGGATAAATTCATCTTGATAATATCAGATAACTCTGACAGAAAGGTATGTAACAAAACATGATCAGGTCAAAGTGTCAAATCAAATTTTTGGTCCCAATTTTTTTTAAATTTTTTTTATCAATTTTACTGGTAGTCCACTGTATGAAGAATTTTTGGGTATAATATGTCACAGTTTATTTTGCTGTCCTCACTTACATACAGGTGCATCTCAATAAATTAGAATGTCGTGGAAAAGTTCATTTATTTCAGTAATTCAGCTCAAATTGTGAAACTCGTGTATTAAATAAATTCAGTGCACACAGACTGAAGTAGTTTAAGTCTTTGGTTCTTTTAATTGTGATGATTTTGGCTCACATTTAACAAAAACCCACCAATTCACTATCTCAACAAATTAGAATACTTCATAAGACCAATAAAAAAACATTTTTAGTGAATTGTTGGCCTTATGGAAAGTATGTTCATTTACTGTATATGTACTCAATACTTGGTAGGGGCTCCTTTTGCTTTAATTACTGCCTCAATTCGGTGTGGCATGGAGGTGATCAGTTTGTGGCACTGCTGAGGTGGTATGGAAGCCCAAGTTTCTTTGACAGTGGCCTTCAGCTCATCTGCATTTTTTGGTCTCTTGTTTCTCATTTTCCTCTTGACAATACCCCATAGATTCTCTATGGGGTTCAGGTCTGGTGAGTTTGCTGGCCAGTCAAGCACACCAACACCATGGTCATATAACCAACTTTTGGTGCTTTTGGCAGTGTGGGCAGGTGCCAAATCCTGCTGGAAAATGAAATCAGCATCTTTAAAAAGTTGGTCAGCAGAAGGAAACATGAAGTGCTCTAAAATTTCTTGGTAAACGGGTGCAGTGACTTTGGTTTTCAAAAAACACAATGGACCAACACCAGCAGATGACACTGCACCCCAAATCATCACAGACTGTGGAAACTTAACACTGGACTTCAAGCAACTTGGGCTATGAGCTTCTCCACCCTTCCTCCAGACTCTAGGACCTTGGTTTCCAAATGAAATACAAAACTTGCTCTCATCTGAAAAGAGGACTTTGGACCACTGGGCAACAGTCCAGTTCTTCTTCTCCTTAGCCCAGGTAAGATGCCTCTGATGTTGTCTGTGGTTCAGGAGTGGCTTAACATGAGGAATACGACAACTGTAGCCAAATTCCTTGACACGTCTGTGTGTGGTGGCTCTTGATGCCTTGACCCCAGCCTCAGTCCATTCCTTGTGAAGTTCACCCAAATTCTTGAATCGATTTCGCTTGACAATCCTCATAAGGCTGCGGTTCTTTTGGTTGGTTGTGCATCTTTTTCTTCCACACTTTTTCCTTCCACTCAACTTTCTGTTAACATGCTTGGATACAGCACTCTTCTTCAACAGCTTCTTTGGCAATGAATGTTTGTGGCTTACCCTCCTTGTGAAGGGTGTCAATGATTGTCTTCTGGACAACTGTCAGATCAGCAGTCTTCCCCATGATTGTGTAGCCTAGTGAACCAAACTGAGAGACCATTTTGAAGGCTCAGGAAACCTTTGCAGGTGTTTTGAGTTGATTAGCTGATTGGCATGTCACCATATTCTAATTTGTTGAGATATTGAATTGGTGGGTTTTTGTTAAATGTGAGCCAAAATCATCCAAATGAAAAGAACCAAAGACTTAAACTACTTCAATCTGTGTGCATTGAATTTATTTAATACACGAGTTTCACAATATGAGTTGAATTACTGAAATAAATGAACTTTTCCACGACATTCTAATTTATTGAGGTGCACCTGTAAATTAAATATAGTGTCCTGCACCCACTATATATCAATACTTTTATTCAACAAGGATGCATTAAATTAATCAAAAGTGACAGTAAAAACTTTCACAACAGATTTCCATTTCAAATAAATGCTGTTCTTTTCTGGAAATGTTTCCAATGTTGACAATATTGACAGTATTAAAAAAAAGTTTCTTGAACACCAAATCAGCATATTAGAATGATTTCTGAAGGATCATGTGACACTGAAGACTGGAGTAATAGCTGCTAAAATTTCAGCTTTGCCGTCACAGAAATAAATTACATTTAAAATATACTAAAACAGAAAATTGTTATTTTAAATTACAATATTATTTCATAATATTACTGCATTTTTAATCAAATAAAATTCATATTTTTATGACAGCTAAATTATTTACCTGTTTTTTTTTTCCCAGTGCAAAATAGTGACAAAAAGTACAGGTCATTGTGTCATTCCAGATGAGTCAGTCTCCATCTCTCAATTAAACTGCACCTGTCAGAAAATTTGTGTAGACACTTTAAGGTCATGGAGGCACACCACATGCTCCCATCCAGTCTTCTGTGCAGTTGATGTACTTCTCATAATTAAAGAGCATTTCCTAACCAGCCCTTCTCGTATCTCAATACATGACTTAGATATCAGTATTTGGATGAACTGCAATGGTGCCAATAATACACATCAATGGGAAAAAAAGGAAACAATTTTTATTCCTGCCAAAAACTGGCTTGTCGAGCCAGCGAGAAACTCACATTCTCACACCCTTGCTTTTTTGTCCCTCAGTGTTTCTAAATTAATCTCTTTCCGCATTTGACTAATCCGGTGCCACCAAATGTATTCTGCATCACTCAAGACATTCATTCGACCTCAATGAAAGCTAAGATCCCCCCTCTGAAAGCTGCATTTCCTTCAAACCAATTGATGAATAATGAGTGAATGTGCAAGTGTGTTGGTCTGCCGTTGCTTTTAATCCAGCTGTAAGAGAGGCGAGAGGCAGAATCCAGTTGGTGACTCATCATCATTATCTACATAAACATGTTCTCAACTTCATCTGTATGAAAAATGAGTCCTCAGAAATTAAAGATAGATAAGGAATGCTTACTTTATGGATTGAAGTATGAAGGCAAACTGAGAACAGGATTATGTAAAGTTATAGACAGCCAAGAAAAGGTTCATTAGTGACTAAACTTCTCAGTTCATTTTCATATTATGCTGTACAGAGCTGTTCATTTTGTATGATGGATCCCGATCTTGAAGGAAAAGGAGCTGGATGCATGGTCTTATATGTGAAGTTTGCTTCTTTGATTCTGTTATTTTCCTGTTTATTACTGTGAAGCTACTTTAGCTACAAAGTTCTGAAAAAAAGATCTTCTAGTAACATTAACAGAATGTTCAAAGTTATCTGGTCTTTAATCATGTTCTAAAAATGTTAGCATAAAACATCATTCATGGAACATTTTTCTGAAATGTTTTAGTGGGTAATGTTTTTAAGCATTTTTTAAAATTTTGCTTCTTGTTTTATAACATTTAGAGAATATTCAAAATAGCATACTCATAATGTTTGCAAAATGATAAAATGGAATGTTCCCTTAGAATTTATTTTTGCTGGGTTTATAAATAAAGGTGTCTTGACATGGGAGTTAATTTGTGTGTTTAACAAGAAACTTGCATTTTCTTGTTAAACAGAAGTTACACTCAGCCAGTCATTATCACAAAATACACCTCCTTCAGGATGATATAAGACCTGCAAAGTGTATAGTGAAAATGCTAGGGAGAAAGAGAGCTCCATAAGATGATGGTTTGGACCAGGGGAATTAAAATCCCTCTCTTATCGTTGCTTTGAAGGCTGAGTTGTTTGTTCAAGCTCAGATGAGTTTTCTGTGCTGGGTTTCGTGTGGACATGAGGGACAACTGCAGATCCCCAATAGCCACTAACATGCCTACAGCTATTTCAAGAACTCATAGGCTGTCTCCAGCAGACAATTTGGTATTAAATTTATTTATGAATACAACATCCCTGAATCGGTGTGGTTATGAGGACAGAGGTCTTACTCAAGAGTATTCTGGGTGTTTTCTCATAAGAGGCAAGGGAGGCAGTGCTTCTTCAATAAAACTTGAATGAGAAATAATTGACAGTACCAAAAAAGCATACTGTAACAAAACAAATATTATGAAATTTGAGCTCAAATAGCGTAGGCAGTGTCTCCCCCTTGAACTCATTGTGTTCATATTATTTTTGAAGCAAAAAAAAATGGTAATGGTAATGTTAATATAAATATACAATATTATTATAATATTGGTTGTGTGCATTTACATATAAGGACTGACCAAAACATAGAGTGACGCAGATGTATATGTTCTATTCTTCTGCAGAATATTAAAGCGTTGGCTAAACGCAGAGGTAAATGTTGTAGAATATTAAATAGGTGCTAGTAGAGAAGGGCATGGAGAATTTGAATGTGCATGAGTGCATGTGGAAGTGAAGCTATCTTGCCAGCGTCTTGTCTGTTCCCCTCTGCTGGCCAGTCTTCAGCCCTTAGTTCTGGGCAAGCTGACAGAGATTTATTTGGATGGGGGTCCAGGATACCACCTTGTATAAATATTGAAAACCAGAGAAATCCCCACTGCCATATTCCCAGTGACGTCCAAAAATTTAAGACTACTGGTGAAAATGCTTTTATTTTGTATTTTTTTATTTTTTTTATTTGTATTTTAAATACAGTTAAGTAATATTTTCCTACATTTCTGACATCTTTTTTATTAATATATACTGTATGTATATGTCTCATTTTGGTGTCCACAACAAATTAAATTTACAATTTAAAATGCAAAATGTCAAAATATGGGTGAAATAATGTTCCCTTGTCAATCACCGTAAGATGTATGTATGAAAAAATGACAATGATTGTTAAAGTTTTTTGAGGGTTGCACTATGATCTTTAAATAGAGTCTTTTAATGACATCTAATAATAACACGATTTTTTGGTACATAAACTATTGTTAAACTGAATGACATTTTAGTGCATGTCTTCTGTAAATCATGGGAAAATGTATGATGGTCATTGTTTTTTGTATGTATATATATATGTATATATATAACTCAAGAGTTAAACTGTGTCAAAACAAATTCATCTTGATAATATCAGATAACTTTGATAGAAAGGTATGTAACAAAACATGGTCAGGTCAAAGTGTCAAATCAAATTTTTGGTCCCAAATTTTTATCAGTTTTATCAGGTAGTCCACTGTATGAAGGATTTTTGGGTGTAATACGTCACAGTTTACTTTATTTAACTATAGTGTCCTGCACTCACTAGTAAAAATATCAAAAATCTATATCTATATCTATCTATCTATCTATCTATCTATCTATCTATCTATCTATCTATCTATCTATCTATCTATCTATCTACAATTACTATATTTAAAAAAAAAATAAAATAAATAATAATATAATTTAAATTAGAATATATTCCGGTGATGAATTTTCAGCAGTCACCAGTCTTCAGTGTCGCATGATCCTTCAGGAATCATTGTAATATGCTGATTTGGTGATCAAGAAACATTTCTTCTTATTATCAGTGTAGAAAATGGTTGTGCTTCCTAGACATTTTTGCAGGACTCTTTGATGAACAGAAAGAACAGCATTTATTTAAAACAGGCTAGAGAGTATATATACTATCTAGTCTGTTCTGGGCCATATTTTGCTTTCACATGCTGGTTTATAGCATGACAGAAGGCACAAAAATCATTTATAATCCATGCACAGGTGTGAGCAGAAGCATTCCAAGAGTATGGCAGCCAAAAGATCAGACTCATAGAAGGGCACAAACCAAAACACAACACACACACACACACACACACACACCTTATGCCATCCTTTAGTAAAAATTAAATCCATCAGAACAAAGCTGTTACAGTAAATCCAATCAATAAATATCTCCACTTCAGCATGAATGAAAGGAAGCATGCTGTTTCCTACAGTAAAGAGGACATCGGTACAGTCTGCTTAAGTGCTTTCCTCTCCATTGCCCTCCTACATGCTGTGCAGGTGCGGGGGATATGACCGAAGCAGTCAAAGGACGAGGCTGAAGGTTAAGACAGAGTAAAGAGGCAGCACGAATTGATCATAATTAACAGACTCATGGAGACTCAGGCATCTGCGCTGTCCTTCACTAGATTCACTGAGGCGTATCCACGCAGGAGCCAGAGCCAAGAGCCCAAGATTAATGCAAATAGCCACTCTTGTTATAGAGGAGCGTGTCTATTAACTCTGCTAATTGTTATTAATAGCTGAGAAAACTGAAAAAATGTGTTGAGATCAAATCGAAATCTTTTACAGGTTTTCACTGTAAATTATACAATGACTTCTTCCACAAACTATATATTTAACAGTATATTGCTATAAAAGTACATGAAATGTAAGGTTTATTACATTTATTACAGTTTTTCACCGTATATAATAAAGGAACTTATGGTTAACCAATTAACAGTTTTTTTTCTGTAGCATTTTACAGTTAAAATTACAATATATTTTTACAGTGTATAGTAGACTATGTAATGTCTTGCAGAAGAACATTGTTGTGGTTGTGATTTGGCTATAAATCTTTATTATAGGTTTATCTATTATAAGTGTATCCAAAGTAAAGACACAATTTGGATGCTGGATTCTTATTTTCACTCTCTCGTTAATAATATTGTTATTTTTTATTCAAAAATGCTACATAGTATAGCTTTAAATGAAGCCCAGAAAACGTCTCAGGTTACGCATGTAACCATGGTTCCCCGAAGGGAACGAGACGCTGCATCGGAAAACGCTATGGGAATGCCTTCAGCATGACCACGCTCTGAATCACATGTGTAATCAGTCCAATGGAAGGGCGAGACGTCACGGGTGGGGTGACGTAGCGACCAGGAAGCTTAAAATCACGTGTGGTGGAACCGGCGTCAGCTTCTAGGAAAGAAGCAAGCGCTGGCAGGGATGCCGGAAATGTGGCATTGAGACGCAGCGTCTCGTTCCCTTCGGGGAACCATGGTTACATGCATAACCTGAGACGTTCCCCTTCAGGAACTCGAGCTGCATCGGAAAACGCTATGGGAATGAGATGCCCACGCCGCCAGACTGACAAATCCCTGCCTAGTGTGTACTAGGATGAGAGAACAAAAGAGCCAGGAGTAGCTCGCATATCAAGGCCATAAAACCTCACGAACGTTAGGGGCGTGGACCATCCTGCAGCACTGCAGATGTCCTGCATAGACACACCTGCCAAGAAGGCCTTGGAGGCCACCACACTTCGAGTCGAGTGAGCCTTGACCAGGACTCATAGCCAGAGAGATGGCATCGACTATCCACCGACTGAGGGTCTGCTTCATAGCAGGTAAACCCCTCTTAGGGGGACAATAGCACACAAGCAGTTGGTCCGCCTTTCTCCACAGGGCAGCTCTGTGGACGTACGTGCCCAGTGCTCGCACTGGACACATACAGTTAAGCTTCTGCTGGTCTGGCTCCCCTAAGGGAGGAGGACAGAAGGCCTGTAGTACGATGGGCTGTGGTGTAACAGAGGGCACTTTAGGCACATACCAAGCTCGAGGGTAAAGAAACGCTTTGGCCATGCCGGGTGCAAAGTCGAGATAGGCAGGGGCCAGTGAGAGGGCCTGTAGATCACCAACTCTCTTGAGAGAGGAAATAGCCAAAAGGAAGGCTGTCTTAATAGTGAGATGTCGATCAGAGATCTCGTCGATGGGTTCGAAGGGAACCATGCAGAGAGCCTCTAACACCACAGCCAAGTCCCATGGGGGGATGCGGGACCGTACTGGGGGTGGTAGGCCGCAATGCGCCGCAGAGGAAACGTGTAACCAGGGGGTGTCTACCCACTGACTGACCACCGAGAGGGGCGTGGTAGGCCGCAATGGCCGCCACATAAACTTTAATGGTGGAGTTGGGACAGATGTGCCTGCATCGTGGTCGAATCCCACACCACACCCAGATAAGTGGTTCTCTGTAATGGAGAAAGCAGACTTTTCTTGGCATTTAGTCTTAACCCCAAATCTTTCATGTGGGCGAGAATGACATCTTGATGTCGAACCACCATCTGCTCCGATTGAGCTAGAATCAACCAATCGTCGATGTAATTCAGTATGCGAATGCCCTGGAGCCGCAGCGGAGCCAGCGCAGCATCCACACACTTCGTGAAAATGTGGGGTGAGAGTGCTAAGCCGAAGGGAAGAACCCAAAATTGGTATGCTTCGCCCCCGAAAGCAAACCTCAGGAACTTCCTGTGAGTGGGAAGGATGGAGACATGGAAGTATGCGTCTTTTAGATCTATCGTGACAGTCCTCGGACCTGATCTGAGACACGACCTGTTTGAGTGTAAGCATCTTGAACTTCAGCCGCATGACTGAGCTGTTCAACTGACGCAGATCTAAAATGGGACGCAGCCCTCCATCCTTCTTTGGAACTATGAAGTAGCGGCTGTAGAACCCGGATTCTCTCTCGTGAGGAGGGACCACCTCGATGGCCTCCTTCCTCAACAGAGTGTTCACTTCTTGTTCCATTACCAGAGCCTGCTCGGGGCTGACCAGAGTAGGAATGACTCCGCTGAAGCATGGCGGTGGAGAGCCGAACTGAATACGATAGCCTTTTTCTACCGTGTTCAGGACCCAATGAGACACATTTGTCAGTAGTTTTCACACTGCTAAATAGTCTACTAAGGGAATCAGTCTCTCAAGACTGATCTCTGGTGTAATTGGAGCAGCTAAATTGGTGCCCTGAAGCAGCCGCTCTAGCTGCTCTAGCCGCTCTAGAGACCTCCGAAGAGGTAGCGAGCCTCTCAGCTCCGCTACGCCTCTGGGCGGAAAAAGCTGAGAGGAATGCTCGCTGGGGACGGCTGCGCCCTGGAAAACTGGCAGGGTTAGCAGACTGATCCCCTAAGGGCACTGAGGCGAGACAGGCACTGTGTGATGCGGTGTACACCACTCCACCCCAGTAGGGGCCGCCCTCTGAAGTCCTGAGCTCCACACATTAGGGCTTCTTCGCCGAGGACTTTTTAGCCTGAATCACGGCCCGCAGATCTGTTTTCGGCTTGGCTGTCCCCGGCCCAGAGCGCTGCTGGTCTCGGCCTTTCTGAGGGGCGCACGAAAGGCAACACTCTGTTTCTGATTCTCCCTGTATGAGGAGCTGGTATGCGGAGGGGGCTGCTCCCACCCAGCATTTCGAAACTGGTGAGGGAAGAACCGCTGGAATGCCGCCGCTTGTCTACGGGCCTCCTGGTACCTGTCGACGACGGCATTGACGGTGTCGCCGAACAGACCAGAAGGCGCAAGCGGGGCGTCCATGAGGCAGACCCGGTCCTTCTCTCCCATGTCAGAGAGGGTCAGCCACAAATGCCTCTTAGCTGCCATGGAGCGGCCAATGACACTGGCGGTCTCTTTAGTGGCGCTGAGAGAAAAGTCAGCGGTCCGCCGAAGCTCTGAGATATCATCAGACTTTAACTCCTCGCCCTCATCCAACTCCTTCAGCAGGTCGGCTTGGTATGCCTGTAACACAGCCATTGTGTGCAGACACGCACCAGCCTGACCTGCTGCCGCATACCCTTTGCCTACCAGCACAGATGTAGTTCGCAGCAGCTTGGTGGGCTGTGCCGGAGCCTTCAGAGACAATGCCACTCCGGGGGACAGGTAGCTCGCAAGCGTCTGTTCTACCTGAGGCATCGTTCTGTAGCTCACCACATCGACCTCCTCGGAGGAAGAGAGGCAAAGCGTCAAACCCTCACCCCGGGGGGAAGAAACCGCGGAGCGGGCTTCCGATCCCAGAGAGAGGGCGCCAGGACCCGCCCATCTCCATTCCCTCCGCCATATCAGCCTGCGAATCCCACGAGTGCAGCTGCTGTTCTGCCTCGGCAGAAGCGGGGCCAGCACCGCGAGGAACGCTAGTGAAGGCTCCCTCCTCGAAGAGAGCCTTCCAGGAGTGAAGCGAATGCAGCGGAAGCCGCTCACAGTGTGGGCACAGTGTCCCTCGAGAGCCGACTCCGTGTGCTTCGCTCCTAAGCAGACCACGCACAGACTGTGTGTATCCCCACTCATGATGTAGCGAGGGCAGGGAGGGACACACAGCTTGTAACGTGATCTGCTATCGCCCTTATGTTTGGTCTTATCTTTGGCCTTGGACATAATGATATGTAAAGACAGACAACACCAAATAAGACTCACAAAACGAGAATGAACTGACACACACACAGAGTGCTTGCTGAATGACAGAAAGCTGACACCGGTTCCACCGCACGTGCTTTTAAGCTTCCTGGTCACTACGTCACCCCGCCCTTGACGTCTCGCCCTTCCATTGGACTGATTACACATGTGATTCAGAGCACGGTCACGCTGAAGGCGTTCCCATAGCGTTTTCCGACGCAGCTCGAGTTCCTGAAGGAGAACTACAAATTAGTTGAAATTTAATAAACAAAATATTCAATTAAATAAACAAACACCAAAATCTATGGAGCTTCGTGCGGACCTGGCTTTGGCTTACAAAAACAGTAATGGTATACATTTGTCACTGGCATATTTCTGCTGATATAGTTATTGTTTTTCTGACTAAGTCTATGTGCTCTGACTATTAAGGTATTTTAATATGCACATCCTCATGAGTCAGATGTCCCTGTTTTTTTGCTTTAGGTCACTGAATAACCCCATGCACCCACATGCATTTAATAAAGTCGGATGGTCAACTCTGCCCTTTCTCAACCCACTGGAACAATATGTGGGCAACTGAGAGGAGATTGATCAGGACTGGATCACCCTCATTCACACTAGAATTGGGAAATACTGTATATCATATAAGAAAATAAGATCCATCACTGTCTTTAAACAATGTATATAATTTTACTGCAATAAAATGCCATTTATAAATCTATATATCAGTGTATATTTATGTATACATTTACAAAACTATTCAGCCAAAGGACAATACTGGGGGGGTTTGTGAACACAAAGTGCAAATTGTTTGGCAGAGAGAGTTGTTTCAGCTTCTGTCAGGTTAGCAGATATACAGTAGGAAGTGCCATTGTATTGTGTTAAATAGGTTGGATTGTTGAGATCTCAGGTTTAGCGTTTTCTTTTTAGCTGGTGGGAGGAAATAAATGTTCTGTGCAAACAATAGAGAGGCCAACACTGCGCTTTCCACCTGATGGTGTTGTTATCGCCTTTCTACATCCCTACTGGCGTGTTTTGAAATGGATTTTAGATTCAGACACTGAGAGCTGGGGAATCATCGTAGAGGACAACATCCTCTGATGTCTGCTCTCAGCATCATTTTTTAGTTTACCCAGTGGACCAATTTATGCATCGTATACAGGCATCGGTGTTGTTATCTAACTAGAAAGGATCAGAGTTTGCTCTCTTTTGCAAGCATCAGCTTTTATTTTCTTGCATTCCTCTGAAATGGTGCTCATCTGTCTTTAACAACCCGAAGCTATGATTCACAGACGGCCATAGTTGAAGATTGTTGACAGTCAGCACTGTTAGCTGATATGAAAACATACCCAATAATAAGGCAAGAGAACCCTATGGATTTTTTAGTACACTTTAAAAAAATCATAAAAGTTTCAGTTAAAAAGGCCATGCCAGTTGACAGCAAAGAAGGAAATACAACGAATCTGCATATAGGTTTGAAAAAAAAAAAAAACAGTATCGAGGGACTACTCACAATACTGTAGTTTAAAAAGCGTGTAAAAAGAAAAAAAAAAAACAGATTATGAACGTTTACAGATGTTATTTTTACTTGCTATTGTTTAGAACATGGGGCAGCATAATAAGCTTTTTATGGATTCTTTATCCTGTTTTTAAGGATTATCTGGTACCTAAGAGGATGTAAGTCAAGAACAAAATCTTTGTGAATAGCTGCCAGATTAAAAAAAAAAAAACACCAGCACCTTGGCGACTGTTCTTCTCTTGGGTAACTATTAGGTTTTATGATTTGTTGCCAGAACGCTGGCTAGATGTGCCAGCAATTGCAGACTGTACAAAGTTTTGCAGAAAGCTTACACAAGCCAATATTTATGCGTTTGTTTGTGTGGCCAGGAAGCAAGGTGAAAAAGTACTAGAAAGACAAGGCAGGTAAAATCCATGCTCAGCTGGCCTTCTGGGTAATCTGTGCTGACAGGCCAGGCATCTGAGAAACCCGGCAAGCTGACAGGTTGCCCATCCAGCACTGTGTGGGGGACAGCCACACTTGTCAAAGCATATAATGTGCAAAGCTCTTTGCTTGAGGGCAGGGATATTTTCTGAGAGAGGAACACATGGAACTCTTAAAAGCAAAGATACTTCATGAAAACCATTATTAAACGAACAGAAAAAAATACCCTTTACTCTAGTTTGAGTTATGCATCTCATGTCCCATGAGTCCCTTTGAAGCCAGAGCCAAAATTCATCACTTTTCTGGTGTCGCAGCACACTGACCAGGGTTAGAGATGGGTGTCGAAAGGGTGGCAAAAAAGCTCTTTGAGCGCCAAGACCTGCAGACATCTGATGACGTTCATTTCACGGCTATAAGTGGCAAAGTGTTAGATCATTGGCAATGGGAGCTGCATCCTTTACAAACTGTAATTACGGAGCATGTGGCAGTGATTTGGACGGATAGCAGGTGGAGCAGGAGGACAGGCTGTCACCAATCTGTCAGCCAGTCACTGCCACACAGGGCTTGGCTCCGGAAAACGCAGATAATAGTCGACTTACGAGCGGGAGGCAACGTTCCCTGAAGAGGAGACATGAGAGATGGGGGCACGTGTCAGTCTGAGGTGAATGTTTTTCAGAGAGTCACTCCGGGGTGAGGATTCAAATGAGGAGATGTGAGAAATGCTTTGTGGGTAATTGAGTGAAATAACCACATATGGATCATGAACTGCATGACTGATGAAATTAATACGATTATGGAGTGAAAAAAACAATGCCTCCAGTGGTATACAAGCACATGTGTGAAGCATGCATAAGAAAGCACTTGTAACAGTTTTAAAATAGTATGTTTTATTTCATATACAAATTTCATAACTGATATTTGGATGGGTGAACACGTCCACAATAAGGATATAGAAAATGTTTGGTCATCATATGTGTAACTACATAAGGCATACAAAAGACAGCAGGCTACATGACAGCAGCAGAGTATAATACTGCTGGGGACTGGTATTATTATCCCCTACACGGCAATGAAAATGATGTAGTGTGTCTACTGCTATTTTTAGTACTCTGCATTATATATGGTGCTCATCCAAAGCATCACATAGATGTCTTGAGGGGTTTATGCTTATATGCATCATGTGGTTACTCCGGACAGTTAGCCTGACTGATCCAACAACATTGTTAGAGTAAAAGCTGTAGAAAGTAGTAGTCAGAAACACTGATGAACTGTGTGTTTGGAGATTTCTTTTTAAGAACAAAAAAAGAAATAGATAGATAGATAGATAGATAGATAGATAGATAGATAGATAGATAGATAGATAGATAGATAGATAAAACAAACTCAGTCAATGGTTCCTTAAATATCTTGTTTCAGTATTGCTGACCTTGTCGTATAACAGTAATACAGTTAATATAATAACGATAATACAAAATGAGAAAGTGAAATTCGTAGATCATGAGCTGTGGTTTTAATTTCTTCCCTAGAATGAAAATCTATGATAGTTTGATGCACTGTAATATATTGGAAGACTCGTACTGGGTATATAAATATGACTTTTTTTCCACCACAACCAATAACTGTATCTATTGTGCAAACTCATAACAACTTTGTGCAAAATTGTGGAAAAGTGGCTCTTGTTTTCTATAATAAAGCCTCAATATCAGCATTTGTAAATATAAAGTCCAAAAACATCTCAACCCACTGACACCAACACGTAAAAGCATTAAACAAAGTTTTCTATGTACACAAGTAATGCAACAGATACGCATTTCATATTAAAAATGCTTATTTAAGGAGTGCACAGATACACATAAAATATATCACAAAAGCTTCTCACACTTAATCAAACTCAGTGGCCTAGTGTGTGACTGGTAAAAATGAAACATTTGCTGATCAAGTTCGTTTTCTTTCATTTGTTTTAACCCAACATTAATTTGAAGCTACATATAGTGAGGGTAAAGGTTGGCAGTTTTTGTGCCTCAACGTGGTAAAGGACATGTTGTGCTATGCCTGAGACAATCTGTGCAAATGTTACTGTGAGCTTGTGAAAAGCGCGTCACACCAGATCCATGAGACATCTAGAGTGTTGAGTCAGATCTGTAAACAACACTGGGTTCTTCTGATACTCTGGGAAGATGGGGTCAAGTCTTCTCTGTAGGTTCAGACACTGCAGTGTGTTGAACTTGTGTCTAATGGTGCTCTTGTTTCATCCAAATATAGTTTAGAGCTTTTGGAAAACAGTGTCTTATGAGCAGTGTTGAGAACTCTGTTATGAGGTCACCAAGGAGTAGATCATACTGGAAGACAGAATAAACAAGCGTTACTGATTTTGTGTGCAAAAAGTTATACTAAAATCAAAAACTATTGAGTAAAATCTGATAAATGTTGTTCCGAGTCACTAACAACTTACACAAGATTTTGGTTATGGGCCATATTCAAAGTTATTTTGATGTGTTTATTTGAAGGTGGCAAATGAGCTATTTAAAATGCCCATTGAAGAAATGCACTCATGATTTCAATGAGCTGTGATTATTTAAATCAGTCAGATTTCAGAGTTTATGATTTATCTTAAAGACCAAAGTTGTGATGAAAGCATCTACTATTAGAGATATATTGAGATTTGTAAAAAAAATAAAATAAAAAAAATAAAGCAATTGTACATTATGAATTAAACAGAACAACCAAAAAATTACTACTAGATTTCTATATTTTCTGAAGAAAATGAGTGCTTTCTTCTGCAAAAAGTAGATAGACAGACAGATGGAATTCATTTTAATTAATTTCAGAATATTTTATTAACTCCATTCCAAATATCACTCCCATCCCGTGCATTGAAACGGGTACTTCTCCCTTTGTGCACGTTACTTTTCGATTCTGATGAAATGAGCTTGTGCCTGTGGGTTCAATCATTCTGTCAGGGAACAGCTTTAATTAGTTCATTTCTCCCAAGCTAACAACAAACACAAAGATGCATTTTGTCCCCAAATTATCCAGCTGAAAACGCAGCATTCATCCTCAGCTGGTGGAGGCATGGAAATATAAGGCGAGAGGCATCAAAGCAGCTGACGCTATGGAAAATGACAGCTTCACCAGCTTGAGGATCACTCCGGGCAGGTCATGTATGATATGGATTGTATTTATTTAGAATGCACAGCCATATGTTGATTTATGTTGAATTTCTGTGCTGACTTCACACTAGGGGCCATTGATGTCATGCCAGAATGCTGTCCACAGGCATTAATATATAATAAGGGGTTGCCCTGATAAAAACAGCATAAGCAGTTCTTGGCTCGCTGTGTCTTATTTTCATTGTGTGGGGTTGGAAAAGTAGCGGCGTGAATCCTTTTATATTCCTAATCTTTTTAAAAAGAAAGCAGATCTATTGATGCTCTTTGAAATTATATCACTGCGGCATATGAATCATATATATTTGACTTCATCAGAAAATGTTTTTCGAATGTTGAGATGTTGAATGATTATATTCAGTGCACACAGCTAAAGTCTTATCCCAGATCTAAAGATGTATTATTAAGGACTGCGGCTTATCTGTGTCTTGAAAACACAATTTTAGTGTTCGTGTTGAAAGTGGTAGATCAATGAAAAATGTATTTCAGCTATGATCATAGATATGATCCTGATGGAGCCTGAGGCGAACAATGTTCCTTATGCCTTTGCAATCTTTGTGAAGATTCAACACATGAGAACTAGTGTGATGTTTGCCCAAATCTCTCTCTTTCACTTCTGTCGGAGTGGCACACTCCTTTCTTGAGTCATTAGGTTTGAATGGTGTTTAGAAAAAAGGAACGGCAAACCTACTATTGTAATTGGATGGGTGATGGCCTGGTGCGCTGATATTGGATTTGCAATTGATTTGTAAGATTGATTCGTAAGAGGAAGAACAACATTGTGGTTATTACGAAGTGTTAGAGTACAAACAAAGTTTGAAGATCAAACCACAGGGGTTAAACTAGGCAAGGCAGGTAAATGGGCAGCATTCATCAAATCAGACGTTATATAAGAATTTATAAGAAGGATCAGTCCAAGTTTAGTTTTGCTGAAAGTTAAGATTAAGTATTGTTAATTACCACAGAAAATAATTAAATCTCATCCCTTAGTTAAAAAAATTAAAAATAAATCAAATAAAAGTGAACTATGATAGCGTCCAGAGACTTAAATGGCCAAAAATGTGATGCTTATATTTTTTAAGCACTATAAAATTCTATAAAATGTTTATAAAATTTAAAAAAAAAAAATGTTCTAGTCATTTGTCACAAAGATAATTCCTGTTAACTTAACAGTTAACAAATAGTTAACAGTGTTTGGTTACTCACATTCTTCAAAATGTCTTATTTTGTGCTCACCAGAAGAAAGAAACTCATACAGGTTTGGAACAACTTCAGGGTGAGGAATTGATAACAGAATTTTCATTTTTGGGTCAACTATCCCTTTAAGTTTAACCGGAACATGCCTTTAAGAAACTAGCAATAAAAAGCAAGCAATTAGAAGAGGGGTCAAAGGTCATAGATGCAGAGGCCATTGGTGGAGACCCTTCCAATGTGCTATAAAGGAAAGTAAGACCTGTGAATATTTCACAATGCATGGCACAATTAGGTGAAGTTTAAGGTGTGCATAACCACTGAGAACAAAAGCTCCAACTCACTACCGTCACTCCTCAAAGAGTGACTGAGTACAAAAGACTCTGAACAAAAAGGCTGTATTTGTCCTAGAATTTCAATTTCAGAAGCAAATAGCATTAAATAATGCAGAACGTGGCTGATGCACAACAACTGCCTTTGATCTGACAAAAGGTCATAAGGCCTGTTCGCTAGAAGGGTGAACCTTTATAGAATATGTGCGTTTTATATGTGTATATTAACATTTAATGTGACGTAATATAGTGTGGAGGAAAAAAAAGGAATTCAGGAATTCTACCCAAAGGCATGTTGCTGGTGCCATCCAAGTGCATCCTTGTCAGTTCAAATGTTTGTGTAAGTATATATCTCTGCTTTGCTATAGGCTTAAGGTAGCTTATACTATAGCAAAGGCACACAATAAAAAGCATATATGGCTGTAATGATATAAAAATCAGTAAATACATTGCACAGAATCCCATTAGTAGGCATTTAAGTTTGGTTGAGACAACTGCTGGATATCTACTCACCAGTAGAGATAGTAGAAGAACGAGAGGACAAAGAAGGACATCTTGCACCAGGCTTCTTTTTGGCAGAATTTGAGTGTGTCTCCGTTCATGACTGACGCTGGATCGTAGAGAAGTTCCTTAGTGTCTGTGGGGCTGTGAAAGTACCTGCCGAAAATGGGAAAAAACACGAACCGGGTAGTGCGTCTTGAAACATTAAGTGCACCTTTGTTTTAGTTTTTAGGTTGCGTATCATTGAATTGAATTTAATTCATTATTTTATTCATTTAATTTTATTTAATGTTTAATTTAATTGAATTTAGTATATATATATATATTTTTTATCTAATGCAAAGTTTAGGTGGTCTAAGCCTCTTTAATTTAAATATTTCTGTCAATCTAGGCAGTCTTTGGAGATGGATGACTTAAATATAGTCTATAATTGTAAGACAAGGAAAAACGTCACCCCTGGTACAATAATTCTTTTAGGGAAATCAAAAACAAGGAGTGGAGGCTTTAAGTGCATTAGGAGAAAAAACGTGAAAGAATTAGAGCAAAACAGAGGGAAGAACAGAGTGACAGTGCATTATAGCAGCATCATCAGATCTGTTAAATAAAAGTAGATTTATTTCAAGGAAAGCAATAAATCTGATGAGGAAAATTATTGATAGCGAGATCCACAGGCTAATCAGACATAACTTAATAACAATAATCAAAATCCACCATTACTATTGTACTGATTAAGTTCAGTGTTTCATCATTCTGCAAAAATAAATAAATAAATAAATAAATAAATAAATAAAAACTGGCAGAATGATCTCTCATATTCTGAGGATGGTGGCAGTAATTGACAACAGCTCTGAACATTCAGTAACAAACCCTGAAGAAAGATTTAGAGCTCCACTGCAAAATGACTGAAACTCATTTTATCCCAGTTATGATTTCCCCAGTTGTTTCACTGTGTGATGAAACATTCAGTCTGCTATTATTCATCTAGAAAAATTTGGAAGACTAATGTGCAGTGACAAGATTAAAAAGACACTGTGGCAAGGAGCTTTAATATAGGAAAATTAGGAAATGGGATTGATCTGAACATTGATAATAGTGATGCATGTAAAGCATCCATAAAACACTGGTTTACATGAAAATATTAAGTTTTTTAGTATTTTATATTAAAAATAATAAAATTGTATTACTTTATTATTTATTTAGCAAGAAAATTTATATTAACAGTTTCTGCTTTTTATTTATTTATTTATTTATTTTTAAGCAAATTTGGAGATAGCTCATCACTCATTCATTCAAACAGAGCAGTTAATAATAGCTTTATTATTTTTCAATGGCTATAATTAGCTGTTTTGTACCCAGATAGCATGCGGATGTGGGCTACTTAAGGCAATGATAAGGCACTGCTGGCCTTCTTATGGCCCGTACAAAATGGATGTAAGCCTGAAGTGGCCCACATGTAAAATAGCAAAAATGGCCCAAATGTATCAAATCACATGTGGGCCTCTGTAGGCAAAGATGTGGTATTCACGGCAATGTGTAATCTGAATGTGACCCTAAAGTGGCCCATGTGGTAAATAGTAAATATGGCCCAAATAGTCCCAACCAAATGTGGTCCACCTTTGGCAAAAATGTGGCACTATCGAGAAAGGCTTATCAGGGAGTAAACCAAATGTGGTCCACATATGTTTCAGCAAATGTGGCCCAGGTATATTAAAACATATCTGGGCCAGTTTTGGCAAAGATGTGGCACAGTGAGTACTGGCTAATGTGGCTGTGAGCCTAAAGTGGCCCTTATATGATGCCACAAATGTGTCCCAGTTATCCAAAACCGTATCTGGGCCAGTTATGACAAAGATATGGCATGGTAAGCACTGGCTAATGTGGCTGTGAGCTTAAAGTGGCCTGCACACGATGCCACAAATGTGGCCTAGTTATCCTAAAACATATTTGGGTCAGTTTTGGCAAAGATATGGCACAGGGAGCACTGGCTAATGTGGCTGTGAGTTTAAAGTGGCCCTTATATGATGCCACAAATGTGGCCCAGTTATCCTAAAACATATTTGGGCCAGTTTTGGCAAAGATATGGCACAGGGAGCACTGGCTAATGTGGCACAGGGAGCACTGGCTAATGTGGCTGTGATCTAAAGTGGCCCGCATATGATGGCACAAATGTGGCCCAGTTATCCTAAACAGTATCTGGGCCAGTTTTGGCAAAGATATGGCATGGTAAGCACTGGCCAATATGGCTGTGAGTTTAAAGTGGCCAGGATATGATGCCACAAATGTGGCCCAGTTATCCTAAACCTTATCGTGCCAGTTTTGGCAAAGATATGGCATGGTAAGCACTGGCTAATGTGGCTGTGAGTCCCACATTTGACATGGCAAATATGCCCCATATATTATAAAGCAGATGAGGGCCACTTCTGGTTTGGATGTTGCACTTGACACTGGCTAATTGAAATGGAAGTTTGAAATTGTAAATATGGCTTAATAGAATTTGGCTACTTTTAGTAGGATGCAACACAGTTAACTGATGCAGGATGATCTGGATATGAGTCTTAAGAAAGCTACATACCCACCCAGACAGCAACCAGTGTCGACTATGTTGCTGTCTAGGCAGCAATTAATTTTTTTAAACATGCTTTTAATGGCAGTTTTTTATATGTGTACTGTGCTGCATAAAAACAGAAGTGCACTATAATGATAGTTCTTACTGTCAAGGTTTCTGTTAATTTGGACTTTGTTTTCCTTTTGCACCGTTTCCCCTGTTGTGTTGATTGTATTATTCTGTTCAGGTGTGCCTAGTTAATTATCCTTGTTTGGTCTGAGTACTTAAGTTCCTGTATGCTAACTTTGAGTTTGTTTGGTCTTACGTCTACATGTCTTAAATGTTGCTGTGCTATATTGTGTTTAGATTTACACTTGTTGGTTTAAAGACTTCTGATATGTAACCTTTCATCTTCGTCGTGTGCTCTTTAACACAGCGTAGCTGTGACACTTACAGACTTACTGTGTAAGTAGAGTCTGAGTGAGAAGCATTTAGGTTCAAACTTGTGAAGGACTTATTTTAAAGTATTGGAATGTGCCTTTGAATATTTATCTGTGACGTTTGAATTGCTGTTTGTGCAAAACCTGGGTCAGGATGTTTCTACCAAGTAGGACATGTTTCTTGAACTTATTTGAACATTTAGGGAGGACATTTTTAAATTTCTCTTAAAAATGAGTATTGTTGATGCATAATTCACTTAAGGCTTAGTGTGGTCAAAATAATGTTTATTTGGTTCATTATTGGTTCATTACTGCTTGTGAACCACTGCCAAAATGCCACCATTCCATGCAGCATGTGGGCCACATGAGGAATGTGGGGAAGACCAGGGTTAGAATAAAAATCAGCTGTGGCCCACATTAGGGCCAGTTTTGGTTTATTTGGTTGGCTTACATGCGGCAATGCTAAGGTTTATTTGATGCCATTATTCCACATGGTATGTGGGCCGGAGCAAGGTGTTGGATCTGGGCCAAAATTAAAATCAATGTGGCTCAAATTTGGGCCAGTTCTGCTTTTTTTGGTTTATTCATGGCTGACATTGGGCCTTCCTTTGGCTTACTTGTGGCCCAAATTTGGCAAACAGGAGCGGACCGCCCAAGTGCCATCATTTTTCATAGTATATGGGCCGGAGCAAGGTGTCGGATCTGGGCCAGAATTAAAATCAATTTGGGCCAGTTCTGCTTTATTTGGTTTATTCATGGCTGACATTGGGCCTTCCTTTAGCTTACTTGTGGCCAAAATCTGGCAGACAGGAGTGGACTGCCCAAGTGCCATCATTCCACGTGGTACGTGGGCCAGATGAAAGTGTCAGGTGTGGGCCTGATCTGGGCCTCAGGAATTTTGCTATCTGGGTACTTAAATAATTACAAACAGGAAATATATTAACATCATAAATATTGCTGTGTATAGAGTCAAAGACTGTTACGGGGACAAGTGTGATTTCTCAGGACACCTGTTTTATTAAAAGCTGTCAGGTAGTAGGCACATAGCTTGTTTAAGAGGAGTAAAGGCTGGTTCAGGTACTCACCTCCATGTGTTGTAGAAGAGCAGAGGGATATTCAGGCCTACAGTAAGCCACTCCTGAGCACACAGGAACATGATACAGAAGAGTCCATGGATAGAGTACTCTGGAAGCACCAACTAAAGAGAGAACAGATAAATAACTCAGTTTCTTTGCTTGGGTACAACTTGGCAGAAGACAGTGCTCAGATTCAGACCTGATTCCTGCAGGCAGATGTATGGATTTGTCTTTGATTCATTCTTAAAGGGATAGCTCACCCAAAAATGAAAAATCATTATTTATTTACCCTTGTATCATTCTAAACTAACTTTTTTTTTTTTGTTCTTGTTCTTTTTCTACTCATTTTTAAGGGTGACTATTTGGCCGTGGTTAAATTGCAGAGAATAGGTTTTCATCTGTGTTAAATTTAGTATGGCATCTAATCTGACTAGTTCTGTTGTCATTGAGTGAGCAATCCCTTTAAGAAAGGAAGTGACTGTGTTAAATTCCCATTTGTTGCTCTGGAGAAATTTCAGAGATCAGTGAAAATTGTATTGGATTTCTCTTATATAAGAAAGAAGGATACAACTGTTAATTTTTCAGAGTACCTGAAGTAAAAGAAATCAATAAATCTAATGTGATCACTGGAGTTACCATTGTGAGTTTTAGGACATGGTTTCTAGGTTATGTTAGATCACCTTCAGCTGAGGAAGAACAGGACAATTTTTGGCAGCACTGCTGTGCCAGTTTGCTGTAAATGGACAAGAAAGGGGACTCTTAGGGCAGTTACTTTGAGCAGTACTTGAGTTTTTTTTTTTTTTTTTTACTAAGTATGTCTAATACCCAAAAGACTTCAGATGTGTTGCCCATTCACAGTGGGATCTCCTTTGTAACAAAATCCCATATAAGCACTGACAAATGAAAAAAACAATAGCTACAGTTAACTTCAAATAAACCTCAGTTAGACTGTATAGCAAATCAATTGCCAAGTATAGTATATATATTTGCAGTATCTAGGACTTAAGGCTTGTAATATTGTAGCCATTAACTCCAGTTTATACCTGACACAGACTGAGGGCTGGCTTCAGTGAATCATTTATCATTTAAGACAAAACATCCTAAGGCACAAACCTTTCCTGTGGCGTCCATTCAAAGCAGGCTAAAGGAAATGTGGTTCAGGGCAACCTTTACGCAAGAGGGCTCATTAAAGTTTGACCTGTCCTAGCTATTTAACCTTATTAGCGCAAAAAAGGCCAAAATATTCCATCACCAATACAAAAATACCCTGGATATAAAAGAAAAATGATAAGTGCTTTAGAAAAAGTGTCTTAAAAAACTCTGTGTGCCACATTCTTATCTTCGTAACAAGAGAAATATAATGCATAAATTTAAAAATGTACAGAAATGAAAGACTTTAACATATTTAGCATAGATTCTAGCTATTACTCAAACCATTCCCTAAGTGCATTTATTCGCTTCAAGCTGAGACTCATGGATAATTTCTTATCTGGATTCTAGCTGAATTGTGAACTGCCGTTGGCAAAGCAAAGTTTCTTTTCTAAAACTGGCTAAAACTAAAACTCTTCTCTCCTCACTAGAATAAATAATCCTGCAATCGCTCCGCATGGGAGAGTTTGTTGTTAGCATGTTGCTATGCTAATGCAGTATTCTAATTAGTATAATCAGTTTCAGTCTTGAACAAAAAAATGACATTCAAATTATTTATAATCAGCATTCTCTCACCATCTTAGTTTTATTGTTTTCCCACTGAGCTTACTGCAGTGCATTTTGGGATTGCATTCTGCATGAGTTATGTTTGTAAAGCTGCCTTCAAATTTGGCTTTACATATCTTTTAAAGCAGTATAATTAAGTTGCCTATCTTTTGAAACCTATGCGCCTATGATATCTTAAAATTCTGCCACAGTATAGATTTTGGAACAGATCACCTGAGAGCAGTGATAAATGCTGCATAATCAAGTAAATATGGACTGGCAGCTGGTTTAGGAAGGGCCCATCTGGAATATCAGTCTTTATCTGTTAGACTTCAGGACTTCTGAACACCTGACTAACTTTAGGCACAATATTTTGTCCTTCATTCTGTGGCACACATAAACAAAAACAGCAATTTTGTGGTGATTTTATGTGTGATATTTATGTGACAATAACTTTTAATCAGCAGGCCAGCTGTGACACTTAAGCTAGCATTAAATATTAAACTGCATAAATAAAGCTATATTCTGTGATCATTTTGAATAAAAAGTAAAATACTTGCTGTCTGGAACATTGCAGGTGTCCTGTTAAAATAAGATTAAAAAAAATAATTTTACCTTGCCTTATAAGTGTCTCAGATTTTATGTATTTTAATGAGTTTAAAATCTTTTTTCCCTTGTTTTTGGACTGTATATCAACCATTTTCCTGCATTTTGCTGACTCTGTACACTTGAAGCCTCTGATGCACATATACAGTATAACCTTTCAGAAGGAGCTAGTTTCTCCTACATCGTTCCTGTAGCTATATGTTAATTACAAGGCTGTGGTCGAGGACCACTCAAACTGAAGTCCAGGAGCTTTGAGTGCTTTAAGTGTAACTTTTAAAGTTGCTTTCCCATGGGAATCACAAGAGCCTCTTTGGAGTAATGTCACCTAATGAGAGGTCTGCTGTGGCTGAGTGCTTTTGACTGTGGAGTATCTTCTGTTAACCTTCTGTTCCTATCAAACTCTCACCAGCCTGCCACTGCAGGTCTCTCCAATTAACACTACTTACTGCTAATGACACGTCCCACCATTAGTGCCGAATGGAGCGGGCACCAAACCTGTAGATACCACTTTAATGAGGCGATGTGTCTTGACATATACTAAGAACGGAGATGGAAAAGGAATGGACAAGCGCCATGGATAACTTTACATTTTTGTGGTAGAGAACTGACCACAAGAATATAGGAGGTCGACATGTACTTGTACAGTAACTATAAATAAATTCATATATGTTCAGGAACTATTCCCTTTCACATTCACTTATTACAATGACAAATCTGGCTGCACCCTCAGATTAGCAGCAGCAAAATGTTCTCGGCCTTAGCAGATCAGAAGAGCCGCTAGTCTCCAATTACTGTCTTTCTTTTTTAGCAGCAGCCAATAATTAACTGCAGCAAAGAATTATACATATTTTCTCTTTAAAGAACACCTATCCCCATGACACTGGGTAGCATATGAACTGGCTCTGTATTTAACTATTCAGACTGTGATTATCACCATTTTGAATACTGTAGGCTGTGTATGGCACAGTAGATCCACTCTTTCAGGTTAAAGAAAAGTTAAAATGAAACAGGGTTAAAGTCTAGCAATGGAAATACGGTTATATCTGATGCACTAAGAGAGATTATATGAATTTATTTCTATATTCCCAAAATCGGCTTGATTCTACAAACCGGCATTATCATTTCTTTTAGAATATATCAGTGTATAATATTAAATAACTGAATAATTAATAATAAACATAAATGAAAAATAATAAATTTTTCATTGTTATAAATTCTATTTTTAAATAATTCTAGATATATATCTATATATAAATAATACATATTTTTGTCTTACACTGAAAATCGGTTTAGAAACCATTTTCACTCAAATTGCTAGTAAATTTAACAAATAAAACAAAAAATATTTTTTTAAATTAAATGTTAAATTTTGAAGTAGAAAAACTTAAATTGTATTTTTTATTTTTTATTATTATTATTTTTTTTACATAAAATGTGCTCTTTGTTTCATTTACAACTTCCAAAAAAACAAAAAAAATATATTTTTTAAATTAAATGTTAAATTTTGAAGTAGAAAGACTTAAATTGTATTTCTTTTTTTTTTTACATAAAATGTGCTCTTTGTTTCATTTACAACTTCCAAAAAAAACAAACAAACATGCTGTTTCTACAATACTGCAATAGCCTTTCTGTCAGAATAAAACAATATATATATTGATATAAGTAAATTGAATAATAAATGAAGACTTCAGATGCAAAAACCTCCAAACAAGTCCATCTGAGATTTCTCTTTTAAATGAGCATTTTTATCAGGACATTTTTTTTTTTTTTAAATAAGGCATTCTATAACTGACTAATAGCCTTTTCATTGCCATTAAAGAGAAATTACTGAACCTATAGGAGCCTGATAAAAAGACTTATTTAAAAGAAAAAAAAAAATCTCAGTCAGACTTAGAGGATTTTGCATGAAGTCTTCAAATATTAAACTTATGAAAAGTATTCAAATTGTCATAGTAATGAATATGAAAGAGAATGGGTACTTAACATGTAATGTTAGTCAAAAGTTTACATTAATAATATCTATTATCAGCAAATAATATCTACTTTTATGCAGTGTTTCTACAATCCTGTAATATATTTTCTATCAGAATAAAACAATAAATAAAAAATATAAATTAATTAAACAATAACTAATAAACTTAACAGAAAAATATTCAGTTTGCCAGTAATGAATCTGAAAGAGAATAGGTTACTGAACATGTAATGTTAACAAGAAGTTATTGAAATATGTTTATTTTTGCATTAGTCTCTACAACCCTGCAATATCCTTTCTGCATGCAGTATATAATAATGTGAATTCATTGAATAATCTAATTGGTAAAATATTCAGTGCAGAAAGGAACGTAACACTTTCAAACAATCAGACTCGCAAAAAATAAATAGATAAAATAAACCTATAATAAACACGCAAATGTAAGTCAGCCTTGGGTAGGAGCGAGTGACGTCAAGCTGGAAGGGCTACACTAATTGAAAGTTATAGTGGAAGATTGTGATTTTTAGAGCCAGAGTTAATTATACCACAGATCATCAGCAGCAGCAGCAGCAGCACCACTGGCACACCTCTGCTAAGAGCACATTGTCTCAGAGGCTGGTGACAGGCTAATAGGCCCCTGCTGCCCCCTACACACCCATGTCTCAGACCTAACAAGATGCATACAGAGACAAGATACTGTCTGATTACCAGCCAGATGTTGCTATTTTTAAAAGCCACAAAGGAGAATGCTCTTTTCTCCAGCAGCGTGGGGCCAGCTACAAGAGGCTTGATAACAAAGGTTTATTTTTAACCGCGGTTTTCTTTCGGAAAAGAGTTTAACATATACATCACAAGCTAATAAATTCTCAAGCAAGTTTCCATTTTTCATTCTACACAACCAATCTAGGCAGCTCATGCAAATTCATTTGCGGGCTATGCCTCGGCAGCAGTAGTTTAGTCTTTGCACTGAACTGTCTGATGACGGCTGGGCTGCTTTTGGCTGGGTAAGAGACTCAGAAGAGTGCAACAAAGCCCCCTCCTCGTTCTCTGCCCTGAGCCCTTTGAAGGCAAATGGAGCTTTTCCTCCAGGCAGAGGCAGGATTTCTTACTGCGCCCCAAGTATATCAGTGTAGGGTGTGAAAAAGAAAAATCACATTCCCTGCTCTAATGAGATAAGGATTGCTTGGAAAAGTCATAAGAGGGAGAGACTACAGTATGTTTGGGGTGAAACACAGCAGTCTACAAATCTGAAATGAGATTTGTTCTGACTTGTGCTTGAAAAAGTGCATCTGAATCTGCTAAGAAGGCCTATGCTGTCACCATAATAGAAATAAATAGGTATGCTTTGTGTATGCATTATTTAAAACTCACATATATAGATTTATTATTTATTTATGTATTCTTTTGTTGATGTTCGAGCAGCAATCAGCATTTCGCAATTTCATTTGTTGCAAAACGTATACTATTCAGCAATTACAAGGGTCTCATTGTGGTCCTCTGAGAAGATGCAACGCATCTCAGACCTTGGGTTCAAAAAAGTCTTATCCGATGTTTTATGCTCTGTCATATCTTGAATTATGTACCCGAACCTCATTAGGATAGTTTCCAAAGAGATATGCATATCATACAGGTCTTTTGTGAATGATCCTCTGCTTTTCAGTTCCACCTTGTCATTTCCATTTATCGCAAATTCTGTGCAAATGCCTTTGGATGTAAGTATAAAGTGGAATGATGAGAGGACAGAAACGTTTGTACTGCAACATCAAAAAGTAGCTTCTCGTTTGAAGAACAAACACACAGCGTTGGCAACCATAGTGGATTACACCACAATCCCCCAGCGGACACCTCTGATTGGCTGCTGGAATATTGACCTTGACCTTCAGAGTTAGATGGAAAAGCTTAGCTTAAGAGAAAGACGGGGTCAAAACAATGATGGTAAACTGCAGGGACAGAACTTCACAGCGAAATGAAACTATTATTATTCATAGATACAAAGCCACAGAGCAGAACTGTTGAATTATATGGTGATGATATAATTTATAATATATTCAGAGCCATCTTTTTGGGGGGCACAAATACAAAGTAGATTTTTTACTTAAACTATTTTTACTTTTGGTGACAACCTATGTTCAACAGCTGAAAAGATAATGTTTCTAATAAATAAAATATATAAAACAAAAATACAATGGAATTTAGATGCACTATCATTCAAAAACAGAATTTTTTATTTAGTAAAAGTGACAGGAAAGATGTGTATAATGTTACAAAAATTGTTATTTAAAATAAATGCTATTTTTAAACTTTCTATTCATTAAAGAAACCTGAAAAAAGTATCACAGTTACACTGATGATTAGTATTTAGTTCAAGTTTCTTGAACAACAAATAAGTATATTTGAATGATTTTTGAAGGACTGAATACTGAAGTAATGGCTGCTGAAAATTCCATCAAAGGATTAAATTAAATTAAATAGAAAGCAGTTAATTTAAAATTATATTAATATTGGACAAAATTACTGTTACTGTATTTACAGTATACTGTATTTTTAATCAATAATCAATAAATGCAGCCTTGGTGAGCATAAGAGTCTTCTTTCAAAAAACTTACTTAAATCTTACTGACTGCAAACTGTGTGTGTGTGTGTGTGTGTGTGTGTTTGTTACAAACAAATACACTCTATATTAATGTGTATAAATTTATTAAAGTGTGAGGTATCTGAATTATGGATCCTGAAAAGATGTGCTAGCAGTTGCCTAAAAATATGCTGGTGCTTTGCAAGGAGGCTCTGTGTGACTCAGCATAAGTTTGTCTGACTGACTTTACGTCAGTCAAACAAACCACCATCCTGTTCTTGTTTTTTTCCCAGACGTTTTGGTAAATACGCGCAAAATGACACAGATGTCAAAAATTGACAAAAATAACAAAAATGAGAAAACATGCATGTTTGTTTGTCAGCTGTGAAAAATACTTTGCACCTTTAGTGGGGGAAAATAAATGATCTCATGCTAACTCTTGTCACCCTGGTGCTGAATACCTGTGAGCATAACTGAATGTCTCATTCTGGAAAGATGCACAATCCACAGATTCACTCAGCAATAAAATTGCCTCACTGACAAAAACTCTGCTAGGTATATATTTATTCTCCCATGCACAAATATATTAAACTCTCTTATTTGCTGAGTAAAGAGACACCATCTGTTATAGGACTACCTGTTCAGAATGAAAATGCACTTTTGTTTATTTACTCTCTGGCTTGATTCTCACAAATTATCATTGTGCTCATGTCAGTCAAAGCAAAGACACTGTGGCCCATTGGGAAGCGATAAGAGCCTTAAGCTAATGTTTACAACCAAGATAATTAATAACGATAATAAATGACAAACCACATGCCCTGTGTACATAAAGACCCCAACCGAGAAACAAAGAGGGAGGGGGAAAACAGAGCTAGCTTTAAAACCATTCAACGGCTTTAAACTTAGCTTGTCCAATCACAAGCTATAAACCATTTTATAAATGGTGTGTCTGTAAAATTAAAGGCAATTCAGCTCGAGCACAGATGAAGGCCTTGTGGACTCTGCTTGGATAAGTGTTTTTGTTAGGCAGTGTTTTCTTTTACATTTGCAGTCAGGTGAAACTGAGTGACAGCAGAAACCTTTTCTGCTAGGTGCACATGCACACGGAGCAGCTGGGATTATAGACGAGCCTCATACGTTCAGACATATTACTCATAAAGGCGTTCTGCTGATGTTGGAACAATATATATATGGAACATAACAGGTTCTGGCCCCCTATAACAGTGCTTGGATTCAAATGTTCAAACACCCACAATGCATTCAGTTTCACACTATAAAGGTGTGGGAAACACTTTATAGTACCTTTGATTAATAAGTCATCATTTGCAAACTGAGGCCACAAGTGAAAATGCTTCTATTTTGTAGTTTTGTAAATGTAACAAACTTAAATAATATAATATAATATAATATAATATAATATAATATAATATAATATAATATAATATAATATAATATAATATAATATAATATGTATTTCCTTATATGATAATGATCAATATATTAAATTATTTAATGTATATTCTGTTAATATATTACAATATACCGAGTAATACATAGCCTAAGGAATTTTTATATATTCTAATTATTTATATATTATAATGTTATATTTATATATTATTATGTTAATATATATAAATATCTATTTATCTATCTATCTATCTATCTATCTATCTATCTATCTATCTATCTATCTATCTATCTATCTATCTATCTATCTATCTGTCTGTCTGTCTGTCTGTCTGTATCTATCTATCTATCTATCTATCTATCTATCTATCTATCTATCTATCTATCTATCTATCTATCTATCTATCTATCTATCTACATACAATACCGTTCAAAAGTTTTAGATCAGTAAGGCTTGTAATGTTTTTAATATATAATAAATAATTTAAATAAATAATTTATTTCTGTGATGCAGAAATAAATTATTTATTTATTTCTGTGATTTCTATTTTAATATACTTTAAAGTATTATTTATTTCTGTGATGTGAAGCTGAATTTCAATCAGCCATTACTCCAGTCTAAAGTGTCACATGATCCTTCAGAAATCATTCTAATATGCTGATTTATTATCAGTGCTGGAAACTCTTGTGCTGCTTAATATTTTTTTTTTTTTGGAACCTGTGATACTTTTTTTCAGGATTCTTTGATGAATAAAAAGTTAAAAAGACACTATGACACTTTAGATTGGAGTAATGGCTGATGGAAATTCAGCTTCGCATCACAGAAATAAATAATACTTTAAAGTATATTAAAATAGAAACCATTATTTTATATTGTAATAACATTTTGCAAGATTACTGTTTTTTTCTGTATTTTTGATCAAATAAATGCAGCCTTTATGAGCATAAGAGTCTTCTTTAAAAATACATTACAAGTCTTACTGATCTAAAACTTTTGAATGGTAGTGTGTGTATATAAATATATATCTGTGACAATGACTTTTAGTTAAATTTTACTATATATTATGATTATTTTAGACAAAAGGAAAATCTAAGTGTAAAATACAGTACATGTCCCCTTTTATGTTCAGTAAAGTGGTTGATCAATATGGGTTAAACTTTAAAATCCCCCCACCCCCCCACAGATAAAGACGAACGTTACATACCTTTCGCAGCAGGCAGCAGATCCTTTCAATATTTCGCAGTCTTTCACGCTGTTAAGAGAAATAAATACCTGTTAAATCTCCCACAACACCTAAAATGCCAGTCTCAACGACAAAACTAGTATGAAGGCCACTGATAAAAATTTGATGTGATGCATCAAAAAATCAGGCGTGGGGGAGTAGATTTTAACTAGGCTTAAAAGTATATGCATTCATACAATAGGTGTTTGTGGCACAGTGGTTATGGCTTTGACATGCACTGCTGCCTAAGGTTCTTGTCTTTCCCAGCTTCTGGCCCATGTTCCCTTGCAGAATCACAGAGCACTATACACTGGCAAGGACATCAAGGGACTTGCATTTAGAAAAAACAACTGCCAAAAGGTGGAAAAACAGCAGGGAGATTGTTGAATGGCATGTGAAAATGGCAAATGGCGATTACATCCAAACATGTATGTTTTGGGGTGCAGGAAAAGTGGCGGTACTCTCCAGGGACAATGTTAATCTATTTTTATATATACACTCCCAGACATGTTTTATCATTTAATCACATGTGTGCAGTGGAATAAATCTAATTCAACAGCGATCTCATTGCAAACTAGGTTGGATGTTTTTTCTTTCTGAATGTACTTTCTCTGCATGCAATTTTATCTTATTTTTTTCATATATGCACTATGGAATAATTTTTCATATTTCAGGCACAAAAAGCAGCAAAACTCAAAATGAGGCATGTATGGACATATGTTCATGCACAAATAAATCATACAAGAGTAACACGGAAGAAAAATGGCTGCACTTTGCCTAAAAGAGCACTGTATATGCCACTTGGCAGGAGGAGTGCAAAGATGCTGTTTTCCAACATACATAAGTCTAAACATACATATTTGCTTGCTATTTTTTAAATTCACATTAACATCATTCAACTCAATACATTATTTACACTTCTAGCCTGCACATGTAAACAATTAAATAATTTGTACCGTTATTCACTGATCCACAGAACCGCCCATAGTGACCACTACAACACTCCTACTCAGCAAGAATGCTCTCTTTATCAGAAATGGCCTTGTTAGTCAGATTAATCGCACACGCAAACTAAAGTAGATGGTGTATTCTTTTCCTAGCATGTGTTTTTACATGTACAAATGCTTTGCAGATGGGAAAAACTGGAATAGTATTTTCTTGTAAAACATACTCCAATATTCTGTTTTATTTACTTACTTATTTAATTACTTAAAAAAAATATATATTATTTTATTTTATTATTTTTTTATAGTGTTCAAGATTGTACATGGAAGAAAAATAATAATATAATATAATATAATATAATATAATATAATATAATATAATATAATATAATATAATATAATATAATATAATATAATATAATATAATATAATATAATTAGTTTAAAAATCATTAAAATATATGTGATACATATTATTTGTTAAATCTGTTTTACTACAGTTATCCTGCAATATAATCAAAGATACAAATAATTCCACTTACAAAAAAAACCCAAAAAAAAACTGGCATCTGGCATTTAGCTTGTTTGCTGAATTTGTGAAAAGTAACTGATATGCAGCTATTTTCCCAAAGTTTCCTCTGTGCATTTTTTAAAAATTTTTTGTCAAGGCTTTGATTGGCAACCTCCCACTCTCTTGTTCCAGCACACAGCTGCGTTTCAGAGATTACACCAAACATCCATGAAAGTTACACTCAACTGCCTATTTTTGGACCGCACCTCATTTTAGTTCATGCAAATTTGCTTAAGACATTTTTTCACACCATTCCTCCTCAACAACAGCATGCAAATATATTCCACTGTCAGCCATAGCGACTGGAGATAACTGCAGCCATATCAGCACTTTTAATTAGCAGGCAATTAGACTCAGCTCCCTTTGAAATATTCGTCAGCACAAATTCTCCCTGACAAGTGCTGGCATACAGTGTAAACAATATATTAAATATAGGACAAAGAGTCAATACAGCAGTGAGAATATTATGTTCTTGAGCCATGGAATCTGTAAATGGGTAATCCTTGATGGACATACAAATGCAAACTCAGCAGAACTGAGTCTATCATCTCTGTAGCACAAATGATATTCAGTGTATCTTTAAAGATGGCATGAAAAGAGCATGAACAGATGTGATCAAAAGCTCAGCCTCTGACAAAAACGAACTATTTTGGTCACTTTAGACGCTAGCCAAATTAGGCAGATTCCAACATAGATATGTAGCTTGGCATCCCATCATACTCAAGCATAAACAAAACATATAATGTAAAAACAATTATAATAAAATATGGCTTAGAATACATTAAATAGCTTCATTTTCAAACAGTTTTTGCTCACCACGATCTGTTTTGACTCACAGGGTATTGAATGCAGTTTACGTCTCTACCAAAGTAAATCTAAAAAACTGAGCTGATGTGTTGGATTGCTCATATTGTGCATACTGACAAACATCTGGATCATAAAACACTTGCCGTCATGCAAGCAACATAATGGTACCTCCAATTTAGTGTTGTTTTACATTGAAATCAGCCACATGCATGGTAATGTCTGTCTAGAGAACATTAGCATGATAAAATATTAAAAGCTTGCACGCATCAGGCAGCGCAGCAGATACAAATTCTGTCTAATGAGCTCATAACGTTAATATGAAAGATGCCTCGTTTCAACACATAAAGAAAACTCATCAAGGATTATTAGAGAATCTTATAAAAGAATAGCATCAGAAGTGTTTAACTGCTGGAGAATTATGTCTTGAATGCCTTCACAGAATTAGCCGGGCAGTGGCAGTCAAGGGCAGTTAAATGTGACGCTTCTGCTAGCTCTTTCTTTATCAGTGATATTAAATTTTAAAATGTTTAACCCTCACTAAATTTGGTAAGATTTATGCTTAAAACAAGAAAAATGCTATTTTCCAAATGGGGTAAGAAAAACTGTTATCTTATGATAATATCTTTAGCAAATTTGGTTCTCAAATGAATGTATCTTGTTTCAAGGATGTTTAAATATTATCTACTAGAAAACAAGTTGCAAATTGAGTAAACAGTTTTTAAGTAAATAATCACAGTTTTCTGTTCATAATTCATCTTAATTAATTGCATCTAACATTAAAATCTGTAATAATAATTGCACACTGAATCCCCCAATTAATTTAGAATCAGCATAAATATATTTTACATAAAATATAACAAGATATAAAATATAACATACAATTGCATACGTGTGTAATGGCATCTTCTGTACTATCAAGTACTATCAAAGCCAGTCTCACCAATATTGTTAACCAATATGAATAATGATACTGATACTGCTATTATTTTTATATTTTTACTATTAATTTCTGCTTAAACAAGGGGAAAAACTGCTTGCCAGTGGAGTAAGAAAAATAAACTTAATTCAAGATTTTCTATTCTGTCTCATCTTATGCTAATATCTTTTTACTATCAAGTACTATCAAGGCCTGTCTCACAGTTATCTATACCAATACTGCTGTTTTTTCCCCTCAATTTCTGAGGAACAAATTAATATTTATAGCCACTGAAATATGGCTGATCACAGGATAAATGCAGGCTGTGTTGTTTTGACACAATCAGCATAAGTATAATAAAACATTAGCGTACCCTCAGAAGTAAAAAAAACAACAACAAAAAAAAAAACAACAACAATGCTGCATTAATTGTGTGAATTGTTGCATCTATATTAATTGCATAAATCAATTCTCAGCCCTAAAATACTACTCATAAAGAAATCATTTTGCAGCCTGGTTATGAAATGCACATTAATGCCAGGTGTAAAAGGAGCTTGAGGGACTGAACACAGTGACTGCAGCACTACTGTGCAGACTAGAGTCATAAGGGGAGCTCCAATGAGAATCACAGGATGAAGTCCTGACTTCCTCCCAGCTGAAGACTGACAGAAGCCACCAATTAGCCAGGCAGGGTGTGAGATTGACTTGACTGGGTGGTGAGATCAGCTAGGAGGCCATCAATCTTTTAGCACCCCCCACCTTCCAGATCCTCCAGTCTGACAGAGGGGTGCGTGACATATAGAGCGTGTATCTCTTACTTTGACACTTTGTTGGGAAGACAGCAATAAATTACAACTACAGAAGTTTTGTGCGGAGTGGATACATGACTCAGATACTTTATCTACACGTCACAGTGCCACTTTCTGAACGAGACTTTCCGACACAAAGTCCAAAAGACCAAAAATATCTGCATTCGCCTGTGCCTCTTGCTTTGTTTTCTGACACTAAGTAGCCTGGCGAGGTATCAAGCACACACATGTAAATTATTCCGCAATGTTGGCATCTAGAATGACAATGTTGTTCTAAACTTTTGGATAACAGTTGGTGTATCCAAAAAGCTGGAAAAGTTGCCTCAGTTTGAATTAATTAGTGAGATTAAAGCTGCCAGGGCCTCCAGCAGAGGAAAGACAACACATAGACAGCTGCTGTATGGATTATTGCAAAAGATCAGAGGGCTTGCTAAAATACATTCCCACCATAAACAAATAAACACACGTATGCATACAAACTCATTCGTTTCCATGGAAGTGCAGGAAAGGGCAATGAATCAAATGATCAAGTCCATTATTTGCATGACTTACCGCGTGAAGTGGATTGCCCTGATCGATCGGCACCTTGAAGTCTGCCTGAAGCTCATCAAAGGCTGTTATCTGAAAACCCAAAGAAAAAAAGGGAACACGATCATTATCATTAGGCTAGACACATGAATTTGCAGCGTTTGCGTGATCTTCAAGGATACGCGCTCCTTTTATTACTTTGATTTATCCTCCATTATTTCAGCACCTCATTGGCATAGTAGAAGTAGAGCTGGGTGATACAACTGAAATGTGTTGTGTACTATTATTAATCATATTATATATATTTAATTCATTTACATACTGTATAATGAGATACATAAAAGACCACATGCGATAAACTTGAATATTCAGGATCTTTCTTGATTCTTGATATCTTGAATATATCGTGAATATCCAGTACAGGTGCATCTCAATAAATTAGAATGTCGTGGAAAAGTTAATTTCAGTAATTCAACTCAAATTGTGAAACTCGTGTATTAAATAAATTCAGTGCACACAGACTGAAGTAGTTTAAGTCTTTGGTTCTTTTAATTGTGATGATTTTGGCTCACATTTAACAAAAACCCACCAATTCACTATCTCAACAAATTAGAATACTTCATAAGACCAATAAAAAAAAACATATTTAGTGAATTGTTGGCCTTTTTGAAAGTATGTTCATTTACTGTATATGTACTCAGTATTTGGTAGGGGCTCCTTTTGCTTTAATTACTGCCTCAATTCGGCGTGGCATGGAGGTGATCAGTTTGTGGCACTGCTGAGGTGGTATGGAAGCCCAGGTTTCTTTGACAGTGGCCTTCAGCTCATCTGCATTTTTTGGTCTCTTGTTTCTCATTTTCCTCTTGACAATACCCCATAGATTCTCTATGGGGTTCAGGTCTGGTGAGTTTGCTGGCCAGTCAAGCACACCAACACCATGGTCATTTAACCAACTTTTGGTGCTTTTGGCAGTGTGGGCAGGTGCCAAATCCTGCTGGAAAATGAAATCAGCATCTTTAAAAAGCTGGTCAGCAGAAGGAAACATGAAGTGCTCCAAAATTTCTTGGTAAATGGGTGCAGTGACTTTGGTTTTCAAAAAACACAATGGACCAACACCAGCAGATGACACTGCACCCCAAATCATCACAGACTGTGGAAACTTAACACTGGATTTCAAGCAACTTTGGCTATGAGCTTCTCCACCCTTCCTCCAGACTCTAGGACCTTGGTTTCCAAATGAAATACAAAACTTGCTCTCATCTGAAAAGAGGACTTTGGACCACTGGGCAACAATCCAGTTCTTCTTCTCCTTAGCCCAGGTAAGATGCACAAGAGGAATACGACAACTGTAGCCAAATTCCTTGACACGTCTGTGTGTGGTGGCTCTTGATGCCTTGACCCCAGCCTCAGTCCATTCCTTGTGAAGTTCACCCAAATTCTTGAATCGATTTTGCTTGACAATCCTCATAAGGCTGCGGTTCTCTCGGTTGGTTGTGCATCTTTTTCTTCCACACTTTTTCCTTCCACTCAACTTTCTGTTAACATGCTTGGATACAGCACTCTGTGAACAGCCAGCTTCTTTGGCAATGAATGTTTGTGGCTTATCCTCCTTGTGAAGGGTGTCAATGATTGTCTTCTGGACAACTGTCAGATCAGCAGTCTTCCCCATGATTGTGTAGCCTAGTAAACCAAACTGAGATACCATTTTGAAGGCTCAGGAAACCTTTGCAGGTGTTTTGAGTTGATTAGCTGATTGGCATGTCACCATATTCTAATTTGTTGATTTTTAATACACAAGTTTCACAATTTGAGTTGAATTACTGAAATAAATGAACTTTTCCACGACATTCTAATTTATTGAGATGCACCTATATATCATGAAGGTGGAAGTAGTGTTTGATGTGACAAAAATATAGATAGATTGTATAGATTGCAAAGGCATATAAATTATCCTCTTTAGTAAGTACATTAGAGCAAATAGGGTCTTATGGTGCCTCATGGCTATAGCTCATGCACAAGGCAAGAGAAACCTAAATTAAAGTTAAATCAAATTAGACAAGCTTATTTCCCCTGTTACAGACCAAACTGCCCTCTCCTCCTACACTACTTCTCCTGTAGTATATCAATGCTCTCTCAATTCTGTAGGCGACACGAGCGGTAAAAATGGGGTTTGATTTTGACAACTTTTCTGCTTGGCTGTCAGATAAGTGTGTGCGGCATAACCACTACATAACCAGGAAAAAAAAAAAAAAAAATCATTACATACACATTTTAAATCTGGCCATCCTTTAATAATCACATTTAAACTTGCACCATGAAAGGGGGATCATTGAACCATAGAAGCTACACAAGTGACATATAGATAACTGAACACTTTTTCTAAATGTTGATGAAGCATAAAAACCACGTAAAATGGGTTAATTTAAAATAAGGCCAGGTTTAAGCTTGACAGCAGCGTACGAATCTTAATCATAGTTGTAAGAAATTCAAAATGTTCGTGCATATGTTACATGCCTTCTAGAAAGAAAATCAACAAAGAATGTAACATGTGCACATTGCATCCATGTGGAAACATTGCTGTTTTGTTCCCTATGTGACATCAGTTTCCCCATCTGGGGATTACGTTGTATTGAAAAAAGCTGAGCTGACTGGAGAACTGTACTTATATATAAATATACTCGTAATGCACAGAATAGAATTGTTGCTCAGTAAACTGCGTCTTTAATATTTAAAATGATTAGAAGTGATTTCCTCAAACATTCTCATATTTATTATGATTATAACACATTGTGTTGCCAGTAAGAGGGAATCAGGCTGTGAGAAATTATAGATTTCTTTTGGATTGCCTGCTGTAATGTCTACAGATGATATCATGCTTGACCTCATCCATCACCTCACATTCTCTAACACTGACCCAATGCCTATTTTTATCAGAACTGTGTTAATATTAACTTAATCCTCTTACCCTATTACCCATGATTATATGGTTAGAGACCTTCCTAATACTAGCTCATTTAAGCCAAATGACAAAACCAACATAGGTTTATTGGAAAATTTGTTGTTCCATAACTCCATAAATAAATCTATACATGCAATTCACTCAGATTCCAGCTAAACTTACCGATTGTAGCAGTAAAACACCAACAACTTTTATTTCTTTTCACACAAAAAATGACAGCAGAGTTACAATACCATGTTATGACCTCAAAACACTTTTTCCATGGTGTATAATTTGTAAACTAATACATTTTGACATTTGCATCACAACAGGTTTCATATGTATGGCTTTTCTGATGTAGTAAACTTGCTCGGTAGCACCTCCGGTAAGCATTGCAATTGCAATGCAGAGCACTTCAGGTATTCTGTAAATCATGAGTCACGTAGAAGCAAGCTTTTGCTTACACTATCGGTTAGATTTAGGGTAGGGTTTAATGTAGGTGGTGTGTTATTTTCAAATGCAGTAGAGCATTAATCTGTTTTTGTGAACATAGATGTAACTGTCTGTATAGCAAAGATGTTTTGTTCTAGTGAAAAGGACTGTGCTTCATATATTGACATTATTCAAGTCATGTTAGCATGTGCAAGCCTGTTAAACACAGTTCCCCTTGTAGCATAATCAAGTTGCCCTCCGATGTTTAACAAGAGCTCTTCGAAGTACAGACCACTAAACATCTCAATAATATATTTAAACCTTCACAGATGAACGCACCACTGCATTCACAGATAATCTGTTAAATACTCTTCCAAACTGTGCATCTTTGCCAAACGTTTTGCGGGCACAAATGTGTTGGTTTCCACTGGCTGTGAAAGTGGACTCGAAACATCTGCTGAGGGGGCTTTTGACTCTCAGTGTTAGTTAAGCTAATGTGGGGATCATTTCCCCTCAGATGTGGAATAACACACAAGGGGAAATATGCAGATTAGACATCTCTTTAGATCCCTTTGAAAAGGACGGCAGATAGATTCTGCCATGCTCATAATCTAAGTTGAGATGAAGAAAGATAGACCTAGCAGTGTTTGAAAACTTCACTTTTAAAAGGTGCTGTAAGAGATTTCAAGGATTTTGCTAACTTTCACTAGACTTGCTGGTAGATGTTATTTATACCTGAAAGCTGAATTTTCACCAGCCATTATTCCAGTCTTCAGTGTCACATGATCCTTCAGAAATCATTTTAATATGCTGAATCAGTGCCCAAAAAACATTTTTATTATTACCAAGTTGTGCATTCCTAATATTTTGTGATACATTTGTTTCAGGATTCTTTGATAAATAGAAAGTTCCAAAGAACAGCATTTATTTGAAATAGAATTTTATGTAATATTTAAATGTCTTTACAGTCACTTTTGATCAATTTACTGTCCTTGCTAAATAAATATATTAATTCTTTAAAAAAATCTTACTGACCCCAAACTTTTGCTAGCAATACATAAATCACAAATATTATATAATAGTAGATGCTTTTCCAGTTTCTTTGTGGAGGGTTCTTAAAAGCGTGAAATGTACTTTCATAGGATATTGTCCCTGTCTGCTGCTTTTCACACCACAGCTCAAGATAGTCCCTTGGGATTGTGTGCATTTGTGTAGTGCCATCAGCCGATAAGTACTGTCAGCATGATAATTGTATATATAAATAAGAATTTATGTGTGTTATTGAAAACAGAATCACTTGCAACACATGATGTTGCTAAAGGACACTTTTCAACTAAACTTCTGCTGATATTCAGAATTTCTCAATGTCCTGACATTCAAGAAGCTCTCTCATAATGCATTCAATAAAAACTCTGCTTCAAAACATACTGTACCCTATGTAAAATCATGCTGAACCTACACTCAAAACCTGAAATGTATTCAATTTACAGATGTGAAAGGGGGTCGACGTGTCAGGATTTTCCCATTGTGAGCCGATCGAATTAAGTCTATTAAAGATTCAAAAGCTGAAACCGCTGAGGACAGCATTTCTGCATTCCTCACACATTAACTGACAAATAAAAGGAAAAACTGAAGGACAGTTTATTGGAAAGAGATTGAGTTGAATGATGTCTTGCAAAAAGTCTGGGTCAAATGTGATGTCCTCATAATTACCCCTTATTTAACCCTTGAGGCTATGATGTCTGTTGCTATGCAAAAGCAAGCCTAGGGCAAACGACTGTGCTGACCCAAATCTAGAGCAGTCTTGCAGTGCTGTGAATGTGAGCGACTGCTTTAATGCAGCTTTCCTCAAGGAAGAAAAAAAAAAGTGTTACACCTTGCATAAAGCGCACAGACATAAAGGACAGTGTAACATCAAAACAGGTCAGGCACAAACTGCTGCCAGAAAATAACACTGACTGTGGCTCGTACAGTTGAACTGTAAGGGGGTTTAATGCAAGTATGTGTGTCCTGAAAAAATGGATAAATAAGATCTGAAACAACCCACAAAGGTGTTTTGGCCATTAGAGCGGTGGGAAACCCAAAAAGGTGTGCAAAAGACTTCCCTGACACATGCTGGTGCCACCATGTCAGGATATGCGCAAGTGCTGTCACCCATGTCTAATTTACACTCAAATGATCATCAGTGACTTAATTTGGTGATGCCATAATATCAAGGAGGCTTTGATCTGGTGATGGACAGTTTTGTCTGATGCAGCAACCTCTGCTCTAACACACGCATGCCATTCTGCAGCAGTATATTTTTTTTACAAAGCACGTCAAAGATGTAAACACTTACATGCCAGATCGCGAAGAAGATGAGAGAAGCACAGAGGACAAGGGAAAGCATATAGCAAAAGGCAGCGAAAGTGAACATAATTGAGAGGAAACTGGAAGGAAAATCTCCAGGAGAGAAGACGGTGCTCGAGCCAAGCTGGACTGAATGAATGGAAGCAGTTACGGGGCATGCGAGAGGGAGAGCATCGTGTTCTTCTTCAAAATATTTGCAACAATGTGTTGCAAACCTCAGCTCCAGTTCAGTGCAGTCGCTTTGCCATATTCACGAATGAATAAAAAAAGTCCTGTGGTGTGTCGATTTTGCGCGAGTTGCAGCACTGTTGCGAAGTCCCTGCGAGATCAAGGCATTTGTGGACAGTTAAGCAAATGATGCATTAACATTGTCCCGTATGGTGTCGACGGCAGTGATAGTCCATTTAAGATGCAGATTGTGCGCGGTGACGACTTTGGAAATGCAGAACTTTGAGTTAATACACTGACACACGGTCCTGGCGATCAGTTCACCTTCCCAAACCGAAGGCGCAAGAATATATGCCGGCTAACAGGTGGATTTAAAGAGCTCTCTCCCTCTCTCTCTCTCTCTCTCTCTCAAATCAGACACTGGGTCAAAGCATGTCCCACAACATCATCTGAAATTACTTTTTAAAACAGCGACATTTACACTTAATGAGATTAAAAATAAATACAACTGTACCATTTCAATCACAATTATGACATTATCACACATTACCCCTAAAACCAGTTGTCCGCACCATAACTCATATAGATTGCATTAGAAACAGAAATATATGGCCAATAGTCTATATGTTTTAAGGAATCACAACTAGCTATGTCTTGACAGAAAGAAGAGGGTCATTTTAAAAATATTCCTCTTTTTTAAGTTTTCACAGCTATAAATAGCCTAACTCCTTTAGATATTTATAAAATTAGTTAATATCAAAGTCAGCCCTCATCCTGACAGGCCACTCTTCATATTTCATCTACATTAAGTTCAGAAACATCACTCTGGCTCTGGTAATTTATATATATTTAAATATATATATATATATATATATATATATATATATATATATATAATAGTTGTGCTTGTTACATAAACTTTTCACCCACTTCCTCTAGACTGTTATGATAGCCTACTCAATAATCACTGCAGAATGCAGTACGCTATATAATATACTTAATATTTAGGATATACTATTTATATAAAATGATTCACACACACACACACACACACACACACACACACACACACACACACACACACACACACACACACATATACAAAGACATGAAAGTATTAAGACATACTGTAACAGCACAACAGTAAAATCCTTGTAAGGATAAATTAGCTACTTTCTTGCGCCATCTTGCGTTTCGATACGCTAAAGTCAGCAAATTCAAATAATGATTTTACTTAATTTTTTTAAAAGTAATTACCATATGAATAAATAATGCATATCAGTAAGAAAGTAAATAATTAAACAAATATGTTGGCTACACGATCGATTTAAAGTGCATTCGTATCAGACTCTATAGGCTATTGTCAGTTTTGCTTATGTTCTCCTGGCAACGGATTATTGCAATAGTTTTGTCTACAGCCTTTACCATCACTCCCTATGAACGGATCATTTATAAATAATGGACAGGGGGTAAGGTTTCCAGAATATATTTGGTCCATATATACAGTTTAACACTGATGTTTTATTTACTACAAAATATTTAGCCTATAGTAGTCGCGATGCGATGGGCGCAAGTAGGCGAAAATATTTCTTCTTCTTCTTCTTCTTCTTTTCCTCTCTTGTTAGGCCTACTTATAATGAAATGTCACGGTCATACAGAGATATGAAGACACACACTGACTTCGGTGACTCATTCTGGAGTTTTGGACTTCAAGCCTCACATTAGACACGTTGAGCCTGTTATCACTGAGTAACTATTTCATAAATCAATTTCTCTCCCATAAAGTATTAAAAATTGATTCAACTGCAGTTGAAGTTACTTGTGAATGACAGCTTTTCATTTTTTCCTTCAGTGTTTGAAGCAGCAGAAGCAAAGTGTCAAAGTTTTATTACATAACCTGAATTGTAAATTGAACATAATTTTTGAGTGGGACATATGAGAGACTCTTGAGTCTTAATTTTAAAGCTCTGAGGTTACAACATTACAATTAACTGTGAGACTTGTGCTCCGTCTCTAGCCTTTGTCAATATTTCAAATGCTAAAATCAAACATAATATCTGTGTATCCTATGCTTTTATGCTAAGGAGTTTTTTCTCCTACACTACATTAAAATGATACCAGTGGTTTTAGATGTGACCTTGACTGGAAATCCAAGTTGCGTTGGATACCTGAACCTCGATACAGTGATGCCCCATTTCCACACATCAAAGACATAAAGTTTCCCAATGAAAGGAAACTGATGAGATCCTTCCAACGTGAGTCAGGCTTTGATCAGCAAAGTCTATCTGTTCAAGTGTTAATAAAAGGATCTCTAGTGGCAGCTGTACATGAAAACTTTTCTATGACTTCATTCCAGTAATCACTAAGGCTGTAACATCTAAGACACTTTTAACTCTACTTTTAACTCTTTCTTTGAAATTTGTTGTTAGATTCTGAGATAATTTTTCAGAATCTTTTATATTTATTGGCATGTCCATTTAGAGGCTAATAGGATGTCCACATCTGAGTAGAGCTTTTATCCAAACTTTGGACAGCCCAAGACCTATCACACTGGAAAGAGATGTTTTATGGATGGCATTAATCATACGAGAAGCATGAAATGCATTTCAGAAAATTCCCTGGAATCATCCATAGGGAGGAAAAAGCTGGGTATGAGCTACATTACGTTACATTACTACATAACGTTACTCCCTGCTACTGTTCTTAACTATTCATATAAAGAGAAATTGTATTTAGTAATGTGTTGTCAGTGCACCCCATGTTGGTTTAGGTCATGGGTAATTCATCATTTTTTTCAAAGTAGAGTTTTTAGTCTGAGAGGCATTCAGAAGTTTAATAAACCATATCTTCTTGTTTATTCAGCCACAGACAAATGCAGCATCTACCCTTCAACAAAGGTCAGACCATTTCTAGTTCCTGAGTACAGCCCTGACTTTCATAAATATGAATCATCTCTACGCACAGCCATTTTTGGGTTTAAGGACCAACATGCTGTAGATGCAGTAAGATAGATCAAAAAGATGGGACTGTAGCTATGTTTTAATGCAAATTAATGAACATAAAAACAGCATTTGTTCCATTTCCTGTGAAAGGATATAACAAAATACAACATTTCAAAACACGCCACTGAAACTGAACATACAGACAGCCAACTGTTTGAACTTTCACAGCACACAGTAGGGCAATTGAAAGATTCCCAAAGAAAAAGAAAACACAAAGGCTATAAATACACAAGAACCTAGTGTTTTAACAAGACTAATTAACAAGAAACATCTGGAAGACAAGAGCAAAAACTTCAAAATAAGAGCACAGATCATTTTTCTTACATATTTACTTGTATGTTATTTCAAGTCCAGGCCTTTTGCCACATTTAAACCATTTATTTACCTAAAACCTGCAACAAAAGACATCAGGTAGGTAAAAGAAATAATATTATGGTGACCTGCACCATACAATTTCATGGCTGATATGAAATATCTATGGAATTTCTTAAGGTGTATATATTTACAGTAAATATTTATATTTACAGTGCACTGTATGCGAAGAAACATAAAAGTCGTGCTCGAGAGGAGGACATTCTTGAAGTCAAGAGGCTGAGCAGCTGGAGACCAGCTCCAGACATCTACGACAGGACAGTTTTGCTGGACACTTAATTTGGAAGGTGTCAAACCATGCTTACATATTTATTGTTGTTATGTATTTTTGTAATTAGTATTTTCTATTTTGTTAGATGTATTTTAGTTTTATCCAATGTTGAAGCAATAAAAAAAGCATTTTCTTTCCTTCAAGACTACCTTATGGCTTTCAATTGAATATATTTTACAATATTTAGATATTTATGGTTTAGCTCCAGAACTTCACATTAGAAAGGGTTGAATGAGGACAAAGTGCCATGGGCTTCAGACAGTGAAAATAATTTGACCTTTTCTTTGCCTTATTAGTTGGAGGTCCGTCAAATAGATTTTCCTTAATTCCCTGACAAAGACAAATGAAGGTCTTTTCACTGTGCCAAAATTTAATTGCAGGATAGGGAACAGTTAAGTATATTTGTGTAGGGAAGAATTTGTATTAGTTAATAAAAGAGGAGCAGAATCTCTTTCACTCTTCTTGTTTCATCACAATCTGAATTCACCATACTGTATCATTCATACCCAGTATGATATAATAAGCCAAAGTTGTATTGTAGTCAGTTCGTTCTTGCACTGAACCATGTAATCTAATAGCAAAATAACTGTTCATAAACTATTGTTTCATAAAATGAGGATCAAATCCATCTTGCTTTTTAAAGCATTTTAAAGAAACCTATATTCTATATTTGCTTTTGTAAGAATTTCTTTGGTGGACCATCTGTTGCGTTTTTATCTAGTTTTGCTGCGTATTCATTGTCCATATGGTTCATCCAAAAGGCAGATGAATAATACTCATGAGCTTATCAACACAGTGTACAGCCTGTATGTTGTCATGCATCCATACTTTCTCTAACCTCACACAGCACACTTTGATAATATGTATACATCATCCTTAACTTGTATCACATTTATGCAGTAGAGATAGAATAGATGATATTGTTTCACTCTGATAACACTATAAAATTTCCATAAAATCTACCCACAGGGTTATACCAGCCCACAGTGTCATTCATATTTATATAGACCACAAATTTGGGGGCCATTATGGAAGCTGTTTAGTCATTTTAGCCCCAACTAAATGTGTTAGAAAGCTTTTAGTTTTCCTCCTATCATTAAGGGTCATTAAGGACAATGAAAGTAATGAATAAGAAAGTGAGACGGGTTGAATAGCGTGTGTCTATTTATTCCAGCCTTGTGCAGATACCTTTTGGGGGTCTGGGACCACCTGAAGCAATTTGGCATCCTGAACCTTGCACAACACCTTACAGGTATTACCTTATCTGTTGCAAACAGACCTGGCTGTTTTCTAGCACTTGCCAGCGAGACATTTCAGACCTGCTGCATCACTGCAGTGAGAATGAATGTAAGGACCTTTTGTTTTGTCAGGTGTTTCTGTCTTCTCAAGAGAAAAGTATAATGTTGAGTCCAAGTGCACAGATGGAGGACTTACAGATTCAGCAGTTGATTTTCTATGGAATTTTAGAGTGTATGACCATACATTAAAACATTGTTGAATTTGGCACATACATACTAGACTTTATATTGGCAAGAAACATGGACATGGACCAAAAATCATGATCCTAATCTTTATCTCCATATACCGAAATATCAGATGGCCAGGCAGTGATTCGTCTTTTATGAATAGTTAAAATATTGGAGTCCAGGACGCTGTGAGCCTGGAGACTGTATTCTACACCGTGAGTTTTTAAAAGCTTAGTTTAAATGTGTGATATAAATAGTGCTCATAAATGGGTGTTGAGATATACTCAGTTGAAACGATTAGCGGTTTGCACCCGGAAACAGTGACAAATTAAAAAGCGGACTGCTCAAGACTGTCCGGGGACAGGGAAACAAAAATGCAGAAGTATGATCTTGAGCTGTCAAAAGCTTTTTGCGTCCTCTGACGAACTTGACCTGACTCTGCCTCTGACTGCAACATATGGATGTTCATTTACATTCTACCGACATTAAACTGCAACTATACAAATCTTGGTGAAAATCAGCAAACGTGTCCTTTAACATGTTCCATCTAAATCATTAAATCAGTGCAATTGAATCAGTCAAATTGAAATGAATCATTCAAAGCGATTTGTGAACTGGTTCATTGAAAAGAAGCTGCTCAAATTATGATTCATTCTCAAATCGGACATCGCTATCGGGTCTTTTTCACTAATTCATTTTTCCCTCTGAAATATTGTTAAGTAAAAAGTAAAATATTATGCTTTGTAATATAGTGGAGTAAAAGTTTCCCAAAATGAAAATATCATTTTTTTTTCATATCTCACTGCACCAGACATTGGCTATGGCTTAGGCTATGAAACTATGCTCATGACATTTCCAATAACCTGTAGTCTATTTTTTTTTTTTTTCAAATTATGTATATTAAAATCATAGGCTATAAACTTTTTAAATATCCCAGTTGATAAATAAGGAATCACCATTTCATGAATCATTTACTTAATAATTTATTTCTCTACATGACCTCAACCAATAAATGTTTGTTTGAGCCTAAATAAATAAATACTAACTAACTAATTAAATAAATAACAGAGCTCACATTTAGTTAGAATTTTCAGGAACATTGCGAAATCTAGTTTTTATCTCCGCGCATTATAAGGTTTTGTGAAACTGCATAACTTGCAAATTTTACAGATTTGAACGACAGACACAATTGATTTGTTCACTGGACCATATAGGCCTAGTCGGTCCTGCACCGAAGAAGCCAATTAAAGTAGTTATGGAGCAGGTCGACATAGCACCATCTCCTTGTATTACCCCGTCCCCTTCTAAAGGCTGCAGTCAGGTATCCTTTTAGTTTTATTTAGATTTTTTCCCTCTGTATTCACACCCCAGTCACCAGAGGGTGACTGTACTCAGAAAGGGTAACCCAATTTAGTATGCATGAACAAGTCAGTACGCAACGTCTTTGGTGACAAGCTGGCAGAACACAATGGTTAAAGACAAGAAGAGTGATCGTTTGAGTCAATTTGTTGGCCATTTTAAGCCATTTGAAGCTAATAACGTGATCCTTTCTCTTGATATTTGTGTACCGTTTTGTCTTGTCTTAAGAAAGGTGAATTAAGGGTAAATCAAGAATGCCATTGGTGAAGCCCATTATGCTCATTTTTAGCCCATTCATGTTCAAACTGACTGTGATATTATGTGAAAAAATGATTTTATTTTTTTCTGACAGGCTAGAGTCTCATGGCATTTCAAGAATGGCTTTCCTCGTAGTAACACTTTTAACATTGTGACAATTTTTAAAGCCGGTGACAAGCTCCCTTGAGAATTTCTAAGCTCTACAGATCACCTTTTGAGCGCATTAATGTCAAAAGGGGAAGACAAATCCCTAGCACAAAAGTGCACAGAGTGCATCAGAGATCTTGCATCACTTATAACATACTAATTTGATGTTCTCTTGTGAAATAAAAATCATTCAGAATACGAAGGGAGCAATTAAATGTATCTCAAGCCGAAATTTCTTTTTTAAATGCGACGAGAGGCATTCAGTGGAGATGTTAATTTGCAGTTGGTGTAATTGCCACCGATACATGTATTTCTTTATGTATTCATCTTTTTATGCTTTTAGAACTAAGACTAATTTAGAGATTTTCTGATTGGCTGTTTGTTGAAATGAGGTGATTTCTGTTCCAAACCGCAGGTGTAGAGTTCACTTTTTCGTTGGACCATTGCAGGGCCCCAGAGCATATTGATTTACCCATGATCGCTCATTGATCCTTCGCCATCAGAGAAACACCCTACACAGCATTCTGTAAGGATTTGTTTCTGACAGTGTTACTGCTGTACACTGACAGTATTAAGTAGAGTGCCTCCTGATTAACTAACATCGCTGTCTAAACAAGGCTAATGTACTGATAGGCTCTCTGGTTAAATGCAGCCCAGGAAAAGTACTACTAAGGGATAATGGTGGTCTCCTACTGTGTTCATGAATTATTAATGAACGCTTTTCCAAATTTTAATTCTAATTTAGTTGAGAAATTGTCATTAGCATGGGTCACCAGAAGTCATAAGCTTAATGTACTCAAACATGAGTGAGGTCAGTGCAATCTGTATGATTGAACTGATTGCACTGAATCAAATGCATTTTATTAATTGTTCAGGCATATGTCAACCTGACAGCTGTTTTTATTCTCTGACTGCACATTGATTTGATCAGTGGAGATGGTGGAGATCACTGTACGTTTCTGTGAGACATTACAAGTGAAAGTTGTTTTTATTGAAGCAACCACTAGATGACACTGTTCATTTTCTCTTGCATTTGAGAATCAGAATCTTATCTCAATGGCAAAATGTAGCTTTCTGAATGCAGGATGCAGTGCAAAATCATTTTCTTAATCATAATCTTTTCGTATTTTCCAGTAAAAAATATCGACACATCCTTAAAACTAGATGCATTTAGGCAAAATCAAATACAATATTATATTAAGAAAATTATGGCATTATTTACTTCATGCATATGAATCTTTAGCCCATATGGCATTCTTTCATGTTAGTCAATCTGCATAATGTCTGAGATATGGAAGCTTGTTTCCACCATGAAAAAAAAAATGTAATTGCAACATTTTATTTCACTATTTGAACTTTGTATCTTGCCATTCTAAATTTTCAAAACTCACAATTCTGAGAATTGTGAGATGTCAGAACTATGAGTTATAAACTCAGAATTCTGACTTTTCTTGCATTTTTTTCTGCCATGGAATTAAAAAGGTGTCAGTAATGAGCTGAATTAATGTCAGTAAAGACTTTTTTTCCCCCTAACAATTCAGATGTTTTTCCTCCCAATTGTGAGTTTATGTCTCACAATTCAGACTTTTCTTCTTAGAATTGTGAATTTATATCTCGCAATTCTGAGTTTCTCAGTATCGGACATTCTGCTAAATCTCCACACCAACCCATATATGTAAGAAGAGGCCTTTCAGAAGATCACTATCTTTATTCCAATTTCATTGAGTGAGTGTTTAAATCAAATGCGCCACAGGCCTTGCAAAGTCAAACCCAGCTGGAGCCGCACCATGTGTCTGGGCACTGCTCTAATTTGTCCATCGCATGAGCCAATCTGTGTAGGACACTGTCTGCTGGATCAGCACTTTATCTTCAGCCCACAGTGCTCGCAGAGCTCATGCCTCCTCTCCTCCGTTGCTCCACTGTTCATGTCTTTTGTTATTTTGCTCCATTCCCCTGCATTCACTTATGGCCTGTGCTTTTTAATTTAGCTTTAGTGGTTAGTGGAGCCAGCAGTCAGCCTTCTGAATATACAGCTGCTGTAGACTATTAACTTGTGTCCTTATACAAGCTGCAAGTTCACCTTGATGGAAATGCACTGATAATCAATATGTTTTTGAGTGTTTTCAGTGAGTTAATCACGGTTGCCCTCGGTCACATTAAAATCCATGTGTACATTGTCCCAGTATGCATTGTGATAATGTTTTGATGACTGAAAATACATTTGAAGGTGGTCTAGGATGGACTCTGATCACATTTAATGAAGGTTAATGCAAATGTGTAGATAAGAAATGAGGTTACGCTGCAAATAATGTACATCGCTTGAGTCTTTCTTGACTTTTTTTGTATTGTTCTTGTAATGTGGACAAATCCTGTGCTTTTGCATTTTGCTCAGCATGCTATTATTTACCAAATTATTTCATTTTATTAAATCACCTGGAATCATGTTTCTGCGTTTCTCACCAAAAATAGCATTTTAAAACTTTTCACCTTTTTAAATACCTTTTAAAGTATGCATGAAATAAAATTTCAGCCATTCAATTTTCAAAATCCATGTTATTGATTTTATTGTGAACAATTCATGTATGAATTGTCATGTATGTTTTACTTAAAAAAATGACCTTGTAATCTTTAATCAAAATATTATAACTTGATTTTCCAATGGAACCACACACTTTTTGTCTACAGATTTATGAATGCTGTGAATTCGGACATACTACTCTTTTCAAGTACTTTTTATTTTTATTTGTTTCTTTATATATTTTGCCTAATATATAAACTTTTATATTACACTTTGCGTGCAATGCCCATATCTTGAAATACGATCTATAACAAATGATAAATAAAACCAGTCTCAGCCCTTCAAGATTTGTTGCTACTTCCATTTCATTGTGACTTTGGCATCCTTGAGAGGTTCATAAAGAAAGGAAATAGAAATTAAGAAATAATAATAATAAAAAAAAGCAATCTGAATTATCTGATGAGTTTGGTAAATTATGAAAACATTTTAGTTAACTCAACCTCTCATAGGATATGCAAGTGCTTTTTGAGTGTAATAACATTATATTAAATATGCAGTTGAGGATATTTTGTGTCTTGAACTATTTTATACATTTTGGCAGACGCTTTTATCCAAAGCTGTAACACTAGATTCACTGTTGCTTTTGCATGCATAAAGAACAAATAACATTCACAGATCGCTTGACTTCTTACCCATGTTTATAAAATGGACGTTTACAAATCTTCTTATTAGATGCATGTGTAACCTCCCTCAGTTAGTTGCTGCTCCTCCAGTGTTATGGGTGATAATGAGCACAGTGTGAGTGTGGGTGTAACAAGATTCGACTTCTCTCCGTCAAGCTATTAGCACATTTTGAATCACCACTCTGCATCGCTGGTGCTACCTCGGGAGCCACACTGTCGTCAGCGTACAGTGCCTGGTTGCATCAGGCCGTTCCTGCTTCCACCTTCATCTTTTACTCACTGCACTTCCAGAACTCCCCGAAGGCGGCACATTAACTGTGTCCATAAGCCCAACTGGATGTGTGAGGACATGGAAGAGGTACCCACCCATGTCTGGGCTGGCTTGAGCTAAGAGGAGTCCTAATGAAAATGCCCAGAGGACCTACTTTCCTTCCCAAACACCAGTTTATCTCTTCTAGGCTGTGAAACCCTTTTCCGCAGCACTTTTAAACTTAATACTCTATGCTTTAAACCTAGGAGCAGCTGCAACAGCTAAGATCAGATTAGATCCGGGTGCTTTCCATACCAATGATGTATGTCCTATAGTGTTCCTGAAGTGGAAACAGTGCAGCATGGTGGCAGCAACGCCAAAGTCATGGGTTTGATTCCTAGGGAATGCATGAACTGATAAAATGCATGCTTTCACTTTAGATAAATTCATTTGCAGATTACACAAAAATGTAAAAGCCCAACTAGCCAGTTTTCAGTCTTCAGTGTGGGTGGGCATGTCATTATCTAGGTAATGGAAATATTATGTGTTCAATTTAACACAGAAATTGATTGTCACTTGTCCCTATTAAAAAAAAACAAAACAAAACAACAACAAAAAAAACAATATGTGTTAACATGATTTTAGTATGAAAACAGTAATTCACTGTGTTAAAATTTCTGAGGTCAGAGTTGTTGTTTTTTTATTTTAAAGAAATTATTACTTTTATTCAGCTAGGAGGCATTAATTTGATCAAATGTCAGTAAAGACATTTACAACATTACAATAGATTTATATTTCAAATAAATGCTTTTCATATTCATCAAAGAAAAACGCATATCACGGTTTCCACAAAAAATATTAGGCAGCAAAACCATTTTTAACATTGATAAAAACACGAAATGTTTTGCATCACCAAATCAGCATTTTAGAATGATTTCTGAAAAATAATGTGACACTGAAGACTTGAGTAATACTGAAAATTTAGCTTTACCATCAAAGGAATAAGTTACATTTTAAAATATATTAAGGAATATATATATTTCACAATATATCTTCTGTATTTTTGATCAATTAAATGCAGCCATAGTGAGCAATGGTAGTGTATGTCGAATTTTACAATTTTACAGCTCAAATAATTCACAAGTTTCAACAGAGGAAATTAAATAAAAAAATTAAAACTGCATTTATGCCTTTGAATACTCTCAAAAATGTACTTCCAGTGTAAGTACCTCAATGTAACCTTGATTTCTTCTTCTTCTTCTTCTTTTTAAGAAAACAAGGGACTGTAATCAGTATTATACCAGAAATACTTGTGATTAAGCTCAACTTATATTGAACCCAGAACATTCCTTTAATATTCTTGCCTACACTAAGATTTCATCTAGCATGCCTGAAGTTATCAAAAACCTGTCAGTAGGACAGATACTCATAGTGTTGGCAGCAACCATGAGCTTCTTTTCACACTGAAGAACCAACATGCATTGTCCTGCTCTGATCCAATCCAAACATTTTCCTCAGCAGCATATCTCAAAGGCTGATTGTTATACATAATGATTGTGTAACCAGATGTTTGGGGTTCTCCTACGCTTAAATAAATAAGAAAGCGGAGACCGTTTGCGTTTATTGAAATCTATTGAAATACTCTGTCTGGCAAGCCCTGAAGAAAAAATACACATTCGCAGGGTAAAATCACTCCACAAATTGCATACTAATTCAGTCTATTATTGTTTGCACAGTGCTCCTGTTCTTATTTTGTCAATCTATCACAGGGAATAAGAGAGAAATGTCAATGCAGTCATTTAATCTGTCACCCCACTTCCAAATTGCCAGACCCCGAGAAAAGAGGGTGAGACTTCAGAACAAAACAAAAACAGTTGGTACATGTGACATCCCAGTTAGTCACCATATTGTGTGTGTGCATGTATATATGTATGTATACATATATAATATGAATTCCGCTGTTGTATAGATTGCTCTATATTTGTTCTAATGTTCATTCTATTAACTACAAAGGTTTTCAGCATCAGTTGTTGTCAAAGATTGTTCTTTTTGAAGTGTATTTTCAAAGAGAGGTGTATTTGAGGCTTCACTGTAGAGTTTATATCAAGAGTACTTGTTTCGCCAAATAGCAAGCGCCAGCAAAGAAGCAGAAAATAACAAGCTCTCTTTTGTAGTCATGACTGCGCTTTCATTATTCAAATCCTCCTCACCTTCCAGCTCCAAAAAGAGACATTTGGCACATGGCTCTTGGAAAGAGAACAATAAGCAGAATGTCAAGGAAGGCTTCTTCTATCTCTAGTTACTAGCATTGTTCTAGCCAGTTCACTTGTCTCCCCTTCACCTCATTATCAGACGGCAGCACCCTCAGGTGAGGAGTCTTAATCAAAACACCCCACTAATGCAATGAAATCGAGGCTAATCTAAAAACAGACCTGTTTTCTATCCAGGTAGAAAGAATAGCCCATGGATGTGTGACAGCAGTGATAAAAGCAAATGAGAAAATCAAGAGAAAGGCACTGGGTGCCTGGCTTTGGGTCTGGCTTCCATTGCCCTACTCCATTTTTGTTTTGTAAATGCTTCACTGCAAATGGTCCCCTTGCAGAAAAATACCATATTTATCATAATCACATAAGTTCATGGAGATGGAAAAAAGTGAATTAAAGAGCCTCCGCCTTGCTGTGGGGTCTCCTCGCTTATTGGCTTGCGCACCTGCTCTCCTCTCCTCTGGTAATAGCTTTTGAGAGAGGATGCACAGTGGGCTTTCCGTGCAGAATGATGTGGCCAACCGTAGATCTAGGGATAGGCCTGAAAGTAGAAAGCTAGGGGTAAAGTATCAGCTATTGTGGTCAAACAATAGGGACTAGGATCCAGTTGATCTGACTACTGTAGCATTAGATGGATAAGATGTTAATACTTCATGTTTCTTTTCTTTCTTTTTTTTTTTTTTTTTATTTCTTTTTTTTTTGTTAACAACTCTTTATTAAATTTTCTTCTGGGAACAATAAACAAAAAGCAACTGTGCAAATTTAGAACCCACCCCAACCCATCCCACCCCCAGTAGACTTAAAAAAATAATAAAAATAAAAATAAATAAATAAAATAAATAATAATAATAAAAATAAATGTATTAATATTAATAGATAAATAAATAATAAAATAATTTTTACAAAGATTTTAGAAAAGATGACACAACATTAAAAGCTGAATGCCATAAATTTACAGTTTTCACATTAGATCCATGTATACGAGAAGTTGAGAGTTCCATCGAGATGATGTCCAACAAATACACAGTCCAGGTTCGTCTGTCCATTGTGTGAGGAGGATTCCAATGGTTGACTAGCAATTTTTTTTGCTGCTGTGAGAGCAGCTAACAGTACACATCTTTGCTGGACAGACAAGGTGAAATCCCAAAAGTCATTCATGAAAAAATGGCGTGGAGTCAAACATATCTCAGTACCCAACAAATATGATAGGTCTTGTGAGAGTCCAAAAAGGTGAGAGAGAGGGGCACTCCCAAAAAAATAAAATAAAATAAAAAATTGCAAAACGATCCATGCAAATAGAGATTACACTTAGGAGAAGACGACAGATTCATATAAAAACGTTTCAATGGAGTCAAGTAAACCCTATGCAGCAATTTCCAATGAATCATTTGGTGATTAGGGTTTTAGAAGACAATTTAAACAAACCCCATACCTGATCCGAAAGTAAAACATGCAAATCCTCATTAAGATCCTTAGCCCAAAGAGTTGTAATAGACAAAGGTTTGTATGAATGCTCCAGAAGAAAGAGAGAGATGACTGAAGGAGAGGAGGGAGATTCCTCAGAAGGAAGGATTAGTTTGAACAGGCAGTTGAGCGTTCCAAGGCACCCCATACGCCCGTAGGGCCGATCTAATGCGCAAATACATAAAAAGGAGGCGCCTGGCAGATTATATTGAGTTTTGAGATTCTGGAAGGATTTTAAACCACTATCATCATAGATATCTCCCAGAGTGTTTACTTTATTATGAGTCCATTGCGGACAATGAAATGGAGTACTGCCTGACAAAAGATTATTATTGTGGAAAATAGGCGAATGCCTATGCCATATTGTAACTAGTTGTGAATGTCTTTCCACATCCCTCCATGTGGAGAGGAGGTGGGTTACAATGGGACCAAACCGAGATTTACACTGCCTAAGCGGAAACCCCCAAAAAACAAGATGCTTCAATTTATACGGATAAACAATAGATTCCTCAATTGCTCTCTAAGACACAGAAGTGTCAGGATCAAACCAAACTGTTAAAGGGTGGAGGGAAAAGGCTTGAGCATACAGTCTAAAATTGGGGAAAGAAAGACCTCCATGTAATCTACATCTTTGTAAGGTAGTCAGTTTAATATGAGGACGTTTCCCATCCCATATATACCGTGTAACACATGCATCAAGTTTGTTCCAGTAGCCAACCGGTGGAGCGAGAGGAATCATGGAAGAAAAGAAATTAATACGTGGGAGAACATTCATTTTAATAACCGATATACGAGCCTGAAAAGAAGTAGGAACACGAGACTAATTTTCCAAATCTAAGGATACTTTGACTAGAATACTATTATAGTTTTCTGAGACGATTTCCTGCAGGGAAGGAAAAACATCTATCCCCAAGCACTTAAAGTTTTGAACCAACGGAATAGATATAGAAAGGGACATGGAATCAATTTTAGAATTGAGGGGAAGTAGACATGACTTACTCCAATTAATTTTAAACCCAGAGAGAGATCCAAAATAGTCAAATAAATTCAACACATGAGGAATAGAATGTGACGGCTTCTCCAAAAACAATAAGATATCGTCAGCAAACAAAGAAATATGATGATGAGTATTCCGTATAATTATGGGAGAAATAGTTTCAGATTGTCAGACCGCTTGAGCTAAGGGTTCCAAGGATAGGGCAAATAACAGAGGAGAAATTTGGCAACCCTGATGAGTACCTTGATGTATAAAGAATGGGTTAGAGCGAACAGCACCTGTGAGAACAGTGGCTGCTGAATTGGCGTACAGAACTTTTATCATATTTATGAAACTCGATCCTAGACCCAGATGCTGTAGAACCGCCCATAAATAGTTCCATTCTAGCTGGTCGAAAGCTAACCTGCGTAAATTATCTGACTAATAACCTGCGTAAATTATCTGAAGCTGAATGAGATTTAATAAATCCTGTTTGGTCATAATGAACTAGCCTATTCATAAATTTCTCTAGATGACGAGATAGTACTTTAGCATATAATTTAACATCAGTCCCTATCAAAGAAAGTGGCCGGTACCTAGAACAGGAAGTCAAATCTTTATCTTTTTTTTTAACAAGTGAGAAATAACAGCTATATTAATAGATGGGTGAAATGAGCCTTGAGTAACTGAAAAATGTATCATATCTAACATGAGGAGGCCTAAATCCGACCAAAAAGTAGTATACAGTTCAATTGGAATACCATCTATGCCTGGGGATTTCCCCTTGTTCATAGATTGGATTGCTGACTCCAGCTCCTGGAGAGTGATCGGTTCAGCCAGGTATTCCGAATCTGAATCTGACAGCTTAGGTAACTCTTTGGACAGAAAAAGATGCAAAAGAGTCAGGGTCACCGTCCGCAGAAGAAGTATAAAGGTTAGAGTAAAAAGAGTGGAAGGCGATATTAATGTCTTTTGGGTCTGTCAGAATGAGCCCAGATTGGGATTTCACTGCTGAAATATTAGCAAACTTTTCACTGTTGCGTAATCTTAGAGCTAAAAGATGGCTTGGTCTACTCCCTTGAAAATAACAATTCTGCCTGTATCTTTGAATCAGGAATTCTGCCCTGGATCTCAGTAATGAATTGAGTTCGGACCTAACTGCCATGATTTTACTGAGTGTATTGTCTGAGAAACAACGTTGATTATGTCTAGTCAGAATCTGGAGCTGTGATTCCAGTTCAACTATCTTTTTGTGTCGGTTTTTCTGAAGTAAAGAGGCATATGAAATTATGAGTTATTCCTTATAAATCCTTTAACTGCATTCCAAAGTGTTCGCGGATCATCCACTGAACCTTGGATCGCCATCTAGTGGCACGAGATGGCCGAGGGATAAAAAACAATCTGCACAAATTTCCATCATGATCCGACAGAGATAAGAAACAGATATCGGCATCACGAACAGCTGAAGATAAAGATGTAGAAATGAAAATATAGTCAATTCGCGAATAGGATTTATGAGTAGCAGAAAAGAAAGTGAAAGACTTAGCAGAAGGATTTAATAAATTCCAACTATCCACCAATGAGGATGAGGTTACACATTGCCGAAGTTTGTCTGAACAAAAAGCTTGAGAGTGTGATTCTTTTGGTCCAGATCTATCTAGGATATGCGACATTACAGAATTCGTATCTGCACCCAATACATTTTCAAAATCCGAGAATTTCAAGAGATAGGTTGGCAAAACAGAGAAAAAGTAGGGTCAGGAGTACAAGGGGCATAAACTGAAAGAAATACAATATTCCTGTTCTTCATTGTTTTTATATGTGTTATTCTACCATCTGTAGCACAACCTTTATCTAAAATAGTAATATTTAAAGTCCTCCGCACCAATATTAGGACACCCTTGGTTTTAGTATCCGAAGATGAGTGAGATACCACTTCATAAAACATATTATTATACCTGCGTATATCCTCCTCTTTCAAATGGGATTCTTGAACTAACACTATCAATCTTTCTTCTTCGCAAAAAATCCAGAAAACCTGTACATTTGTGAGGGCCATTTAGGCCATTAATATTACAACTCAGAATATTAAGGTCAGTCATAGGTATCGAACAGAATTACTGCATAATAAGACAAAATACAAGTTTGAAAATAAAACCAGTTGAGTCTACCATTAAACCACCCCCCACCCCCACGCTTCCCATCACTATTCAAAAAACATAAACACATTCCCATGAAATATGGCAGATCAAATCAAGAACAAACCTGCCAGCATTCCTTAATATGATCCGTGGCGTCAACAAAAACCTACACATTACTGAAGCACCAACATTGGCCCCATAGTCATACTGACTAGGTAGTATCTCTATTTAAAAACATAAATAAATAAAGAGGGGGGAGAGGCAGAATACAACTAAAACATAAATAAAATAACATCATAATCAGTAAGCGATACTGTATGCACAATGAAAGCTTCTAGTAACTATGAATTAAGAAGTGAACATTAAAGTGAACAGTGAAAGAGACAGTCACCTTTAGAGCATCTCTTTTCCAATTAGACAGCAAATGTCCAGCTGAAGCTCACTGAGAGTTGGTGGATGAATGGGATCTGAGAAAAACTCTTGCTTCTTCTGGGGAGTATAGCATTTTAGGTTCACCTTGATTGAGAATGACCTTCAGCGTTGCAGGATAAAGAAGAAAATTCTGGATGCCAGCTTCTCCTATTTCCTTCCTAATTGGCGCAAATGCACTTCTTTTTGCGGTGATCGGAGAAAAATCTGGAAAGAAAGACAGCGTTGCTCCGTCGGATGTTTTCACCGAGGTGTGAAGTCTGGCGGCCCGCAAAATGAGCTCCCTGTCCGTGTACCACAGCCGTTTAATGATGAAAACCTGTGGTTTAGTGCAATCTGAGGAGAGCCTTGTGTACACACGATGCGCTCAATCCACTTCAATCTCTTTGCCCTCCAGAGACGGGAGCCACGTCGGTAGTGATCTTTTCAAAAAGCCCAAAGGGTCGTCCTTTTTGGAACCTTCAGGCAATCCGACCAGACGCAGATTGCTGCACCTATTGCTATCCTGTAAGTCCACGACCTATTGCTCGAGTGAGGCTCACCTATCGTGATCTGCGACAACTTTCTTTTGTTCTCTCATCTTCCCTGTAAGAAGATCCAATTTAGAGCATAGCGACTGACATGACTTACATGTTACAGTACATAGATCGATTAATGGCATACGTCATTACGTCCCAACGTGACGCCATCCGACGTCCCCTCCAGAATTTCACGTATAAACATATAGTTCGTCTTCGTGATGATGCCATAAACAGTTTTGGGTGTTTCATTTTTAATTTTATGAAAGCTTCAAGTGCAGTTAATTATTTGTACGTGCATACAGACGACGGCGGTGTTGAAGCTCTTTTATTTACCGTCAAACGGTTGACCACTGCCGTGTGTGTATCCTGTCGCAAAATGCGGCGAAAAGTCCTACACGATGGTAATAGTTTGATTAAGGTGTTTACATGTCTGTACTGCACTTCAGTAATGCGACTAAAATAGGAATACTCCACGTCTTAATTCGATTTGTGTTTACTTCGATTATGACTTTAGCCGGATTAAGGTAATCAAAAATCTCTGTTTACATGGTACATTCTTAATCAGAGTATTGTCTTAATCGTATTAAAATCTGAGTATTGTTGTCCATGTAAACGTTCTCAGTGTTCGCCATCTTGTCCACCATATCGCTCGTGGTCGGTAGCTTGGATTTCTTCTTAATCGGAGAAGCCGACGGAGACAACTCCTGCTGTTTCCGATTGTATGCCATCAGGGAAAGTATTATTAATGAATAAAACTTAAAAATAAAATGAAATAAATCAGCAAAAAGGGGCCAAGCGTACGGAGCTCTACTCAAGTGCGACTAGGTTCATGAGCACCTCACTTGACTCAATACTTCACGTTTCTTATTTTATTCCCATTTCAGCATTCCATCATCCCAGGAATTTCATATTCCATGACTGTTTGGTTGTCTTTTGTCCTCTCACGCTGTCAGGACACCATGATATATGGTTGTAGGTAGGAATTAAGTGGGAAAGATGGAGGAATCTGTTCTCATTTCCACCGTTGAGTTGCTAATCCCTAGCTGACATGCTCTGTGGACGTCTGCTCAGCGCCGATTCTTCCTCAGCGTGTCAGAAATCCTATTTCACACACTCTTACTATACTTCATTATGTATGACATGCCTGAGAGATAAAAATGGACGGCGTGCAGCCATTTAGGCATTCTGTCTCTTTCGTGAAGCATCGCTGAGGAAAAACAGAAGAAACTGTCAATATAGCTGGTAAGACAGCTATTCTCTACAAATATGAATTGGGTTAAAACGACATAGATTCAAAAACCTTATTAGACCACCTTGTGAAGAACAAATGCGATTTATTACAACTGAAAAATTGATTTTAGTAACATGAAGAGCAACATTTTACTTTAAGTGTTTCAGCGAATGCTATGAAAAGTTGTCTGTGTTTCTTTAACCTCGCTTGCTGTTTCTCAGCAAATGTTAATTTAGTTTTGATGAAACAGAGCTGCAGGGTATTCCAGTCTGACTCATCATCGCTGTTCTGGTAAATAAGGACATCCACAGAGGAAATCAACACTTTCTGGATTCTCTTTGATCTATTTCTGGGCTGGGGCAAGTGTGGGAGTGTATGTCTGCTGGATAGCTGCAATCACACCGCAGTCATAGCGTTTACCTCTAAACATTCACTTAATAATCCAGTTACATTCTCTAAATTGGTGCTCTCAGATTTCAGCTTTTTATTATAGAGATTGTTTTATTGTGAAAAACTGTGGAAGGGCAGTCGTGAGAGGTATAGTTCCTCACCAGCTGAGCCCTTAAAGCGACAGTTCACTCAAAATGAAAATTCTCACTCTCATGTGCCAGAGCTCTTTGTTTGACTTTCTTGCTTCTACAGAATGTAATATGAGATAACTGAATTGATGTCCAACTGGGTAAATTCAGTACAATGGCTGTACTGAATTTACTTTATGATTTCATGATCATGATTTACTTTAATGCTTAAGAAAGTACCCAAGAGTGTCAGCAGAAAGTACAGTACATGCTGCTCGCTGATCATTTTTCAATTGATCAGATCGTTTTAGGTGAAAAACAACCCAGTGTTACATACAGTAAAATCTTGTCAACCGCCCTTGTTTCTCCTGATCAGTAGGTGGCAAAAATGTGAAGTAGCCTACTGGTTGGCACGCAGGAGAGCAATGGTACTGAATTCATGCAAATGGATGTTAATAAAATTATTCAGATTTCTAACAACATGAAGGTGAGTAAATGATAACAGAACTGTCATTTTTGAGTAGTCTATTTCTTTAATCTATTTTTCTTGCTACGAAAGTAGCAACAGATAATTTGTTTCGTATTGTGCATCTGACTGAAACAGATCAAAAAAAAAAAAGTCAGTTTATTTTCAGGTCCAATTCACGCTATTAACAAACCATTAACTACAACTTTTACCTCAGTAAACTACTAATTTGCTGCTTATTAATAGTTGGTAAGGAAGTTGTTAAGTTTAGATTCTTTAAAAAAAATTTCTTCATAATGCATATTTTAGTGCACTTTGTGACAAAGGACATCCTTGTTAGAGCTTGCTTGACGTACTTATGCCTTCCGTGCTTCTACAAATCACAAATAAATGACTTAGCCACTAATCATTTCTGATGATAGCTGTTCATATTGTTCATATTTCATATTGCACCTGCTGTTTCCAAACAGGTTTCCCAATTACTTCTACTGCCCGTTACATTCATTGTTTGGACAAATGGGTATTGTTGAGTCATACCGCTCAAATAAACAGAGCAATATTTTGAAAGTGCATGGTGATAACACTCATCTGAAAGTCTCTGCATATTAAACTTGAATAGGAGAAATCCAGCTTTAAGTGAAGCACTTTAAGTTTCAATTTTTGATCAGAGCTGCTACGGCGCGACCTGGTTTTGCCAATTCTGTATATAGTAACTGTACAAATTCTAACTGCCAGCCAATTGCTGTAGTCACCGATTGTACTTTATCATTTAAGCTGGTTTGTTACCCATGCATATAATCGTGCACTTTCACACCCATGTCCACCTGGATGGTTAAGGAGCAGCTCAGGCCCTCTCTGATACGTTTATTTACTATTATACTCATGCTGGCATAGCCATCTGTCGGCTAACACTGCAACATGGAGCTGTAGTTTGAGTTGCTCTTTGGAATATTAAAAGCCTTTACAATGCTTGTGAATAATGACTGTCATCATCATTGGCTTTGGGAATTTATTTAGGTAATGAAAAAAATCAAGCCACTATATATCATTCAGTGGAAAGTGGTAATTTTGTGATCTATTATCTTGCTAGATTGGAAAACATGGTAAAATATATATCTAACATTGTGACCGGGGGGAATTTCTCCTGCCTTTTGTGATGTCTCTGTATTTTGAGGCAATTTCTTGTATCTGACAACATGATGTTAAAAAAAAAAGGAATGAAAACAATTCACCATTATTAATTTGACTGGTCTTGACAGTTCCCATTTCAGAAGATGTAAATAGGATTTGTGGTAGGGCAATTTAAAATATATCCAGCCAATGAAATGGAATTTCAAATAGCCTTTGGAACATATTCAGATACAAAACACAACATTTTGTTGTTCTTTATCTTATAAACATTCATTTTGGAATTTATTAGGAGGCTTTCACACATTTTCTATTACTATACATTATTAAAATCTTACTAATTAATATATTAATTTGAAATTAATTGCTTAATTTGAGTATATTTTACTATATTTATTGTCTGTTGATACAAATTAAGACAAATTATGTTTAGTTTGTTTATAATGTGTATTTTTTCGTGAACTTCATGACAAGGACATCATGTCACAGCGTGCTTTGTGTTTCTACATGCTTTCTGTACAACTACAATTCACAAATAAATGATTCGGCCACTAATCTTTCCTGTTAATAGCTGTTCATATTTCAAATTGCACCTGCAGTGTAGTGTGCTGTTACTTCTGAAGGCATCCTTTATGAATAATGCAAAACAGTTTTTTCCCCTCTCCCTGTGCAATTTGTGGTGTATTTGCATAGTCCCCAAAGACCCCAGCGAGATCGCGCACGAAGATGCTGTGCCACAGCTAATACATTTCTTAATAGCCACAATTATGGAAGACTGACAGTCTTATCAATAGATTTATATTAGAAAGCCGCAGTCACTCGTGAGCTCATTTTGCAGATTACACTAGATAACAAAACAGATACCAGGCTGTCGTGCTGCTGCTTAGGTGTTTGTGGATTTATTTACAGGCTTCTGAGGTTCTTTCCTGCCCCTCGTTCCTCCTGCATTGCTTTATGTACATAATCAATTATTTAGCATGCAGTTTTCTCCAGCGCAACCTCCCGCTATGCTGAATTGAGGGCTTCCTCCAGCAAATGCTGAAGTGCTGTCATTCATGAAGATTTCAACTATAAGCACTTTTAACTCTGTGGACTTTTTGAAAACTCCTTGAAAATACACTTTTCTCATGCTCACTAGTACAATGTGTACAATAATGCAACAGTGGGTGTACATTCATCAAATGAGAATTTTGTTGAAAGTCATGATCATTATGTCATCATATATTCTTAGTATTGTGTAGAAGAGATGATGTGGTGGAAATGGATTTTTGTAAAAAAAAAAAAAAAAAAAAAAAAAAAAGTAAAGACATTTAAAATACAATGTAAACATGTAAAGTAGCATTTAAAAATACTACTCATTTAAAATGTTACAAAAAAATTATATTTCAAATTGATGTTCTGTTGAACTTTCTATTCTTTAAAGAATCCTGAAAAATGGTTTGATAATGGTTTCCACAAAAAATATTAAACAACATTGATAATAAGAAATGTTGTTTAATAAGAAATTAAGAAACACTGATAATAAGAAATGTTTTTAAGCACCAAATCAGCATATTAGAATGCTTTTTAAAGGATCATGTTACACTGAAGACTGACAATTCATCTTTTAAAATATTTAAAATGTATATATAAAATATAAATTTTAAAATATATTAAAAAATAAAACAATAATTTTTTTTCATTGAAATAATTTTTGATCAACTGATATTTTTGAATTTGTTCGAAAAGATAAAACAAATATTACCGACCCAAACTTTTAAATGGTAGAGTAGAGAAATTAATAATATTATTAATTAATGAATAATATTTCCACACTTCTTGTATAATTTGGCAAAATTACAACTTGATTATATACAATACACAATAATAATCAGGTACACTAGCATTGTTGGTTGTGGTGAAAATTAGATGCCTGTCAACTGATAGACAGTCATAATTTGTTAAATAAACTAATTATTTGCCCAGTAAATATTAGAATGGTTTATGTTTATTTAATTAAATTATAATATCATAGTTCTAATGTAATCTTTGATATATTTTATTATCTTTTAATATCTTTGATATTAGAATATCAAATTTGTAATGTAATCATTCAGATTCAGTAATAGATTTTATATTTTAAAATTTCTGGATTTGTGTGGGAAAACCCTTGGGACATAAAAATCAGTAAACACCCTTAAGTTTTCTTGTACATCTATTGCAATAATAACTATGGACACTTTTGGGTAACACTTTATTTTAAGGTGTCCTTGTTACACATGCTACATGTACTTACTATTATAATAACAATAAATGATGCATAATTACATGCAAGTAACCCTAAGCCAAACCCTAATCCTAACCCTAATCAAATACTAAGTAAATGTATTTAATTAATATTACTCAGTACTTAAATGTATAATTACACTGTAACAATGAAACCTTAAAATAAAGTCTAACCCACTTTTGGCCCTGTAAAATTCTTTCTCACTAGTTTATTTAATTTGTCACAGGGGTATTCTTTCACTTTTGATATGTCTGTCTGAACAAACAAGTGTAATTAGCAATGCATCCAAAACAATAATAATAATAAACAGCATTCTGTGGTATAAATTATGTTTTAAACTTTTTTTTTTTTCAAATAAAATAACTGAGTCCTTTGTCTATAACCGGGGCTAGCTATCATTTTATGTATCCTACTCTGCTGCATCAAATGCACCATTACCAAGACCACACCATAAAAGACTCATGTTTCGTGACATACTTCTACTCTGGTTGAAAATTAGAGCCGTCCTTCTTATAAGAGCTCGATCATTAATAAGAACATGTAGCATGACCACCCAACAGACAACTTATAGGCTGCGTGAACGCAGGACAATTCAGTTGAGATTTAAAAAGCAGTCATTGGGGTTGTGATTGAGACTACAGCTGACAGTGATGTACGAGCAGGCAGAATAGAAAAGCACCGAGCTTATAAAGCCTGTGGATGAATGGAGCAATATTTCAATATGTAATTGTGGCCTGTCAGAGTCCCGTACCGCTTCACGCGTGCATCTGTCTCTCTCCGAGTCTCTTGTGTTTGGAGCCACAGTCTTGATCCATAATCTGAGCAAGAGTGAAGGCAATATTACACTTGATTTCCATTAAATATGCAGCACTTTATTTTCCTGCCAGCAGACAATAATACAGAAAGTGCTATTTGATATTTTAATTGAAAGCAGTGACTCTGATAACAAATTTGTGAGTCATTTGTCCATTGATGATTCAGACCGGCATTTTACATATTAAATGAAAATATGAATGTGATGCTTTGCGCTGTTTGAAATCTATTTGTTGATCTGCTGAAATGGGACTTGTGTTCTTTAATGTATAGCACAAGACACTTCATGTAGTAGACAATTAACTAAACTAAATTAGCTCAGGGAATTGTTTTCTTTGAACCATTTGAGTTCTCTCACTAATGGGTATTATATTTTTTTAAATGCACAGTACTCATCTAGGGCTATTCCCAGCAATCTGGAATTCCTCAGATGGGCATTCCCTGCTCTCAGCAACACTGATGAGAGGTTGTAGTGCTTCTCTTTGTCATTTCATCAGCTGAAAGCCTTTAAAAATACATGACCCAGGAGTCTGGCTTAAGCCAGGTCAGCAGGTCTAGCTGCATGCTTAGAGAGGTCTTCTCTCTCACACTTGAACATACTAACCACAGAGCTGTCACAAACAATATTCCATGTCATATCTGTTGACGCTAGTTATACAATGAGGTGGACCAAAGAGTGTGAGACCACTGATGTATATTTTATTTTATTTTATTTTATTTTATTTTATTTTATTTTATTTTATTTTATTTTATTTTATTTTATTTTATTTTATTTTATTTTATTTTATTTTATTTTAAATTTGTTATAATCCAATATTTTGTTGTTATAATTTGTATAATAATTTTATTATCATGTATGTATATATCTTTGTGTGTATTTTTATTTATTCTCTTGGTTTAAGATTTGTTATAATAATTTCAAATTTTGTTATTACGATTTACATAATAATAATAATAATAATAATAATAATTTATTTTATCATATGTAAGGTAAGATTAATATAATTTGATATCTCTCGATAATAGTGATCATTAATATGATCATCAATAGTGACATTGTATTATGTGGAATATCATAATATCATGAATATTACTTTGAATGTGTGTTGTTGTATTTATTTATTTATCTATCTTTTTTGTGGCACAGAAGGCCTGTTGTTACTAGTGTTCTTATTTTTAAATTTAATACTTATTTTAATTAATGGTGTTAGTATTCACTATTTCCTGATGTACAGATGTACAGTTTAGAGATTTTTGCATTTCATTAAATCCTATAGGCAAATATTGAGTGAAATCATTAAATTTTCATTAACGATGTTGCTATTATGACATATATTCAATTAAAATAGGGCAATTAACTATGTAAATATTCGTATGCCTGTATATAATTCACAGAATAAATTTACCTTTCAGATGAATCTCTTTTACTGGGATTATGCTTTGTCTGTCATCATTTTTAAATTATTCAACTAAATTGTCAAAACACAATTTTAAATAGAATAGTTAATTAATTAATTAATTAATTTATTTATTTATTTTACATTAATGACACTTTAAAAATGTATTAATAAGAAAGACATCAATAGTCATTCATACATTCTGTATAAATTTAGTTAGGCTATTTTACAAATTAAGATTAAGATTTGTTGTTATAATTTAAATAAAAGTCATAATTTGTAACACACACACACACACAGAGAAAGAGAGAGAGAGAGAGAGAGAGAGAGTTTATTTCAACTTTAACAGCTTTTGTACCTCATTAAACTATTACATGTTGTACTTTTACCCCAGTATCACAATTTAAAAATGCATCAGGATAACGAACCCATTCAAATGTGTTATTAAGTTTTATGGGCCAAAAGTTCCATTTCTCTGAAATATGAAGCACCAGCATCATTTGATGTGACCTTGATGCGCAGCTGTCACTGCAGACACTGTCAGACCTGAGCTCCAGGCATCTGTCACACTCTGTTGCTGTATGTATGACACAAGTGAAAGATTGTTTTCTATTCATATAATCTTAGCCTACGGGAACGTTCTAGAAGGTTGATCCCCATTAGGATTTAAGAGAACCGCAGTGAGAAAATGTATTCTGTATCCCACAGAAATATTAGTCATTTTTTATAGATGTAACAGACAGTTTGTCAACAGTTTCGAAATATTTCATAATATTTCATAGATATGTTTCTTATTTTGGAAGCATCCCATGACCAGGATCTAGAAATCCAAAAGCTAATTTGATACGTATTTCTTATTTATTTGGATGTTTAAAATGTGCATTTATATTTGCACTTGACTTTGTCATAGTAAAACAATATTAATACGAAATGGAAGATTATAATAGATACAACTAAAATGTCATTTAGACATAAAGAAATTAAATGGTATTCTAGGATAATAAATATTTGACAAAGAATAAAGTTAGTAATCTTATGGTTATAAAACTGATGTTCAGTCAATATTCTCATTTTGAGATGCGTTTGTTTGAACTGACATTAGGAGCAGATATGTGTATACACTTGTACAGTTTTTTTAATTTGTGTGAGAAAGTGGTTTAATATTTTTCATGCATTCATAGAGGACAATAAATCATTTAAATGGCTGTGACATATTGGTAGAATAATGTCAAAGAATCAGAGATCATACTTGACCTTGACTGTCAGGTTGTCTATATTTGTGACCCTGGACCACAAAACCAGTCATAAGGGTCTATTTTTTGAAATTGAGATTTACACATCATCTGAAAGCTGAATAAATACGCTTTCCATTGATGTATGGTTTGTTAGGATATGACAATATTTGGCCGAGATACAACTATTTGAAAATCTAAATTCTGCGAAAATCGCCTTTACAGTTGTCCAAATTAAGTTCTTAGCAATGCATATTACCAATCAAAAATTAAGTTTTGATATATTTACGGTAGGAAATTTACTAAATTTCTTCATGGAACATGATCCTTACTTAATATCCTAATGATTTTTGGTATAAAAGAGAAATTTATCATTTTGACCCATACAATGTATTTTTGGCTGTTGCTACAAATATACCCATGCTACTTAAGACTGGTTTTGTGGTCCAGGGTCACATTTGTAATACCTCAATAAAGCTCTTAATTCTTGGGATGAGATAAAGGATTTGCCCACAGAAAGACAAAACTTCAATAGATAGTCTGAAGATTTAATTGATGTGTCTTCAAATGATGAAGCTGAGATGCTCTAAAGTGCAGAGTATGTCAATGAACAGTGGATATTGTTTCATTTATAATAGGGCCCCCAATGAAAAAGCCCTAGTCCAATATATTTGATTTTTCTTGGAAAATATGGTGATGTTTTAAAAAGGTTTTCTGTGTCAAAGTGTATCCTTATTTTCAGTATTGTGATTATGCATTCTGAACTTGACTTCGTGTTGCTTCACGATGTTTTCCCATTATCGCAACCACCTCTCTAAAAGCACTCACTATACAAAGGAAGCTTGTATTGATGTTGTGGTTTGATAAATTGCTCGGCTGGAACTTTTATTCTGTTGTAGCGGAAAGAAGAGAACATGAGTTCCACTGTTACACAAAGAGAAAAACTGAGGTGAAAAAATGTTCCTAGGGGTCCCTGGCATTTGCTTTAGAACACTTGCTTTGGAGCTTGATTGTTGGATATATTATTCTTCTATTTTACAGCATCTTACACAATGCTACCCCCTGGCAGTGCACAGAGTCAAATCAGGGCATATATGGGGGTGTAGTATTGAATTGCTAAAAGAGATAATGCCTAATGTCAGATTAAACACTTGACGGATTGGGTTTTTCTATATGCAACCATTCTTAAGATGTTTTCCACAGAGCATAGGTATGAGTGTGTATGTAACACAATGTTCTGTTTGCACTAAATATTTTGTAGCAAAATGTGCCATAAAATGCAATTGTTAAAAACCCAAAAACAAAATCTAGAGTATAGTACTTTTGTACTTAGTTTTTGTATGTTTTATATCTGTGAAACTGCACTAACAGACAGTACTGTTCCAAAAATGGGGTTGGTAAGATTTTATTTTATATTTTTGAATATCTCTTATGTTCACCGAAGCTGGATTTATTTGATCAAAAAGTAATATTGTGAAATATTATTACAATTTAAAATAACTTTTCAATTTAAAATGTAATGTAATCTGATAGAAAAGATGAATTTTCAGCAGTCAAAACTCCAGTCTTCAGTGTCACGTGATTCTTCAGAAATCATATATATAGAGAGAGAGAGAGAGAGAGAGAGAGAGAGAGTTAAATAGAAAACTTTGGAAAACTATAAAATATTGACCTTAAAAAATTGTAAAATACAATTTGTATATCATTATAAACCTTGTTGTCCACATGCTGCTAGCTACATACTGTGACTCCCAGTTTGTTCTCTTAGGTCTGCTAGTTATTATGCTTTGGCAGGATCAGCTGAGACTTTATGAAATATGAGCACATTGGAAGGGCCTCATGGGGGAACAGATTAATAGAAATACTTTAATGACCTCTGCATTGAAGGGAGCACAGGTAGTGCCTCTACCATGTAATGGAAAATGATAAGCCCATGTGCTGTTAGGAGGACCATTCCACATTGATGCTAATAAGTCAGCCATCCTCCATTGGCTCCATGACGCTTGTTGTCTGAAGGATGAATCTACTATCTGCAGGCTCACATCAGGGGGGAAAGAAAAGCTCACAACAAAATATCAAATACTAACAAAATAGCAGATATTATTGCATGTAGATTCTGAAAATTATTGCTTGTCTGAACTGATTGTTAATAAATAGTCAAATGTTATTATATAAGCAATTAATTTCATTATTTCATTACTTGGTTTTTGCTCTTAATAAAATCTGTTGGTTTAAAAGGATAGTTTACCCAAAAATGAAAATTCTGTCATTAAAAATCTCTCTCCCTCTCTCAAATTCACATTTAAATTCAAATTCAAATTCATCAGCTTTATTGGCATGACAAATTGTCTCTGTCTCTCTCTCTCTCTCTCGTTCTCTCTCTCTCTCTCTCTCTCGCTCTCTCTGTTTCTCTCTCTTTTAATCAGTTTGGAATAACATGAGGGTAAATAATGGAATTTTCTGAATTTTACTTCGAATCTTTTTATTGGTATTTTATGTGACAATACAGATTGCAACAATGATAACAAGGTGAACAATAAGATATTGTCCATTATTAATCCCTTCCACAATCCCCACATTCATATTAACTCAGAAGGACAGAAAAACAGTAAAATAAATAAGAAGTGAAATAAAATAGATATAATTAACCAATATATAAGTAAATAACCAAAAAAAATTCCCTTCTAACAGATGACAAATATTACATGTTACCAGTTACAAGTGCACAAGATAGGCCTTTAATATAATCCAAAAGGGATCCCAAATCTTATAAAAGAATCTGAGTGAGCCAGAGATTGAGCATCTTAGAATTTTCAGAAGTTTAAGTTTTGGGTGAATGATTCATTTAAATACAGTTAATATTTTCATGTTTATCTACTGATGCATAAATTGCACTTTGACAGTATTTCCCAGAGAAGTGAAAGTGTGATACAATGAGATAGTGGAGGACAAATGATCTTGCTGTTCATAATAAAACTCCCACATGGGTACAGGTACTGTAGACTACCCTCAAGCATCAAGTAACTGCAAGACAAATGACAACAAATGGGCAAGGGAATCCAGTATCGACTGATCCAAAGAACAGAATCCATCTTCTGTTAAATCTAGGACAAAAATAGGTCAGGTTAGGGCACAGTCCGTCACCTACGTAAAGTTGCAGAAAATGGCAATGACACTATTTTCTTACAAGCTTGATTCATTGAGTAATTTGGCTGAAATGAGATTTGTTTATGGGTGTTGTTTGTTTAATTGCTTAAAAAGTGTGTGTATGTTTGTTTAATTGTTTAAAAAGTGTGTGTATGTCTATCTATCTATAATAATATATAATATAATAATATATAGTAAAGTATAGTATAGAATACATTTGTTGTCAGGTTTGTGCATCATTAATTGGAGCATGAACTAAATATAGCAGTTATATTTGATTTTCATATTCTCTATGCAAAGTTATGTTTTCAATGGCTGAATGCATTTTAAAACGTTTATAGTCTGTTATTATTATCATTATATTTAGGAGCAATTTTGCCTTTAGTTTACAATATGAACTTCTGTAAATGGATACTAAATAAGCTTGAGACTCACACAGCACCACCTTCATGTTGACATTTGGTTACCGCTTGTTTTAACTGCACCGGCAGTGATGTATAGTTTGGTGGCACTTGGATAATTAAGACACAGCTGCTGTAGTCGAGCTCTATTTCCACATAAACATCGTAACTGTACGCATTTAGCTTAAAGGGGTCATATGATGCAATTTCAAGTTTTCCTTTCTCTTTGGAGTGTTACAAGCTGTTCATGCATAGATGAGATCCCTGAAGTTGCAAATACTAAAGTCTCAAAACCAAAGAGATATTCTTTATAAAAGTTAAGACTCGACCACGCCCCCCTAAAACGGCTCATTCAAACACGGCCCCACATGTCTACGTCACGGTGTGAGGAGATTTGCAAAACACCGCCCAAACGTATACGCAAAGAAAGAGGGCGGGATTTTTATTCTCGCTGTGGTATTGTTGCTGCCACCGGCGTCATGTCCTGGAGATGCTGTGTTTCGTTGTGAAATTGAAACTACTTTGTTTGGGCTTCCAAAAGAGGACACAACTAGAAATCAGTGGTTAAGTTGTATTTACAACACTGTTCCAGAACAGTTCAACCCAAATATTCGAGTGTGTGCAGCACATTTTACGGAGGACTATTTCCTGAACCTGGGAGTAGCCTGCCAGCTGTGCTGAAAGACTGTTTCTATAAAGTGGGGCAATTCCAACTTTGCAAGGACAGTCTTGCGCTTCTGACTCACAGCCTGTAAGTATGTTTTCTTATTTAAAGAATTTGCCTCTGACTATTCAAACGCGAGTTTTGAGCAGTGTAGAGTAGCGCTTGTTGTTTGTCATTTCTCCAATCACAAATGTTAATGTTTACGCGGCACGATGCAACGCATAAAAAGACACTATAAGTCATTATAATCAGTAATTATGTCCCCACTGGATGCAACAAATGCTTCGTTTGTAATGGGTTTTATTGTTTTTGTGTCGTTGTGCCAGGACATGGCATCACAATACGGTAAGGGGCGTAACATTTCCGTCTCACGCTTGAGGTATTCGGCCAATCATAACGCACTGGATAGCTGGCCAATCAGAGCACGCCTCGCTTCTCAGAACGATGAGCTTTGTAAAAATTGATGCGTTTCAGAAAGGCGGGGCATAGAGGAGCAACAATAATGTACAGTATGTGGAAAATAATGTGTTTTTTGAACCTTAAACCGCATAGACACATTACATTACACCAAATACACACAATAATGTTATTTTTAGCAACGTCATATGACCCTTTTAAATGAGCCGCTGTCAAAAGCATGAGTTACCAAAGTGGGGCTTGGCCACATTCTCCCATAAAGCTGCACTCATGGGACCAGTGCTTGCGATGCAAAAGAGAAGCAACATACATGTGCTTATCTAGCAGTTCCCAAGCTGATGGCTGTGGTACAGAATAGCTTCTTTTTTTACTGGTGGAACAAACTGGATTAGTTTTGCCGCAGCCCCGAGATTTCCCTCTCTGTAATATCTCCTCCAACACATGGCTTTCCTTCTAGAGGGAGATGACATTTGAATAGTTTACATAATGTGTTTTATAGTCAGAGCCAATGGACGTGTGTATCTGTAAATGGTTGGTAAGTGCTCAAGCAACCATCCTGTTTGAATTCCCCTTCCGAAATTGATTCATATTTGTCCCTGAAATGAAGTGCATGCAGCAGGAGGTATTAAATGCATTATTTCTTGCATACACTAATTCCCTGATTTACAGGCCGATAGGGAGCGTAATGTGTGCAGGGATGATGGCCTGTTTATGATGCCATGCATGCAATAATGCAAGACTGAATTGTCTCATAAAAGACAAGCATGTGACTCTTCAGTTGATTTATCCCTTCCCTTTAGAGAGAATGCCATCAATGCAATTAGGCCCGGTTTCATTTAGACGAGAAGAAAGGATACCGCCGTTGATGTGCTTAACATTTTCCTGCACAATTAAAAATTGCTAATAGTAAAAATGCATGATTAACTATTAATTGATTTTTGTGGTAATGAATATTAAGCAAATTTTTTATCAATAGTGAATGAAATGAGAGAAACATACCATGCATGAACTTTTATTGGGGACATAAATTTAATAGCAGGGCACTGTACTGCATTTTAATTGCATACACTTTCCCTGTTGTTTCACTGCTGGCCTGTCATAACATTGTTCTCCATAGTGCAACATTATAATTCGAATGCAGCAATAACCCAGCGCATCCAAAGAGCCATTTTCTGATGTAGTCTAGGAGTATACTGGATGTAATTTGAGCTATGCTTTCGAAAAGAGATCCGTCTAAATCCAACAATATTGACACTCTGCTCCACAATGACGAGTAATGAATGCACTCTTGAAGAGAAACAGATCTCTTACTCTTGAAAACCACGGTAAGCACTAAAAATATGCTAATGCTTTTATTCTTTTTCAGTCTGAATGCCATTGTGGCCATATGAACTCTGTATGCATTGTAATGTTAATGATAAATATATGTCTAGTTATGTACTGTATTTTCCTAGTTGTGTGTGTTTTTAGTGGTATCACTATTTATTAATTACCAGTTTTTTTTTTTCTGTTGTTGCTCCATCAACGAAAATAGCACCTAACAAATCTACAGCAAAGCTACATTACCTGAAAGAATCAGCATTTATAAATTAACTGGTTGAATGAGTAATTCAATGACTCAATCATGAAAACGTCACCTTCCTGAATGAATCAGTGTTTTTGCGTGAATCGGTTAAATTGAATCGCTTATAAAGTCATCACTTCTTGTCACCTACTGATGTAATGTCTGAAATGCTAATATATAATACAGGACAATAATTTAATAGTATGCCCAGGCTTCATAGACTGTGTTGCCAAATATTTTGCTTGATAAAATCATGCAAATATTTGATATTGCTTATTCATTCTACAGTGAAAACCTGTGAAGTCCGATGGCACAATAATCACAACATATGGCAAAAAAAAAAAAAAAGCAAAATGTTTACAGCATCTGGGTTCATGGCATTAAGAGATGTTTATTTATGATCTTAATTAACACACTGGTGAAAATGTCTGTAACGCAGAAATGCAGAGAGCCTCAATGAACATTGTCTGTGTTTTTATTCTGCTGCAGGGATAAATGACTTCTCATTTGCGCTTCTTCTCACAAGCACTTCTACTGCATAAGTACAATTACCATTTTTGTGATCCTTATGAAAGGAGTGAACTGAATTCTGTGTGAAATAACAAAAATATCTGGTTACATAAAGCTGTGTTGAATAGTCTGCAAAAGAAATACAGCTTGTCCTGTTCAATAAGAAACTTAAAAAAGAACCTACAGTATAGACCGTAGTGGTCAAAGTAGCAATGCATAAATCACCCCTGACATAAAGCATCTGATGGGACAGTTCTGCAGTAGTCTTATGTCTTAATTTGAGACCAAAAAGTGGGTCGTCATGTATTATTGATGCACTCAGGGGAGCTGTGATTTCAAGAGCTGTTGATTTGAGGCCACTTCTCCACAAAAACATTTGAATCATTTATCTGTTTTATCTGATTTGAAGACTGGATTTTTCTCAGAGCAACATCAAAGATTTAGAGCTGGAAGGTTCTGATGGTTTAGAAAGAATGCCAAATGAGCAAATATCAAATGAAAAAGCTTTGAGTCATACATTGCGCTGTCCTCCAGATAGTCCATGACGTAAGAGTAACATAACCAGCTCTGAGCCCTAGTTTTTTCCATCTCATGCTCTCTTTGGCCATGCTTTGAACGGTCTGATGTATCTCAGAGACCATTTGAAGAACCCACTGGAAATTCATTGAAAAGAATGCAAACACAGCTGTCTACAGATGCTTATGTTTGCAGGGGATGCACACAGACATGCATACAGTAGGTGTCTGAAGAAAAAGTGATTTTAGAATAATCCTGCTGGCAAAACAAAGCAGAATGCTTTATCCAGGCATAGTCTCCTGAGGTGGCCAGTTAAATGCAACAAATATACAGTCCTGGATGCACAAATACACAAAAAAATACAAATATGCTCACGCACCATTAAAATGCTAAAAATTGCATTTTAATGCTAACACTTTACAATAAGATAAGTTAAATGTTATTTAACATGACCTAATAATAAAAAAATACTTTGCATTTATTAATCTTAGTTAACTACATTATTCATATCAAAAGCTGTATCTGTTAATATTATTAAATGCACCTCAGATGACTAACAATGAACAGTTGTATTATTATTAACTGACATTAACAAAGATTAATAAATAGTGTAACCTATGTAAATTTCAGTTAAATATACAATATATATGTTATATATATTGTATATATGTGTATATATATAACATATATATTTAGTTTAATATATATGTTAACTAACCAATTAGGCATTCTTTATTGTCTAACTCTCCATTTTACCTTTTTACAAGCTAAGAAATAGGAGATAAAGTTTCAATCAGCCAATAAAAAGAGAAATACTTGACATATGGATAACAATGTGGGATGCGATCTAATTTTGTCCTTGACTTAGCAGCTCGGCAAGACTGCGAAGACGCATTAACATATTCCTCACTTTAATGAGAAAACGACAGATGGCGGCCCATCATTGTGCTACTCAACACTTTCACTAGGACTTTGCGGTGGAGGCGTATTATCTGGAACAGAGGAAAACCCTCTGTTTAAGAATAGTTCACATTTGGCGTCCATCATCAGTATTCATAAGGGCCAGTTTGTGTTTCCCGAGAAGTTTGCGTGGTTTGTTGCTTCCCCAGCCAGACAAATATGCTCAATATTTAGCTACATTGGTCACTGTCACAAAGCTTGCCTGCCATAATAACTCTTCACATCGCATAGGAATGCCTTTCCTCTTCATATGCTTTCTCTTCCAGAGATGGAAATCTTCTTTGAAATATATAGATTGGTACAGTAACATTTGGATTGCAATTGATATTTTTACACCTGCATTTCTCTTTTATCAGTAAAGCTGCAGGCATTAGGATATTAGAGCAAACGCAGCAATATATCCCTAAAACAGCCAATCATTTTATGCTAAACTATTCAAGCTAAAATAAAGCTTCAAAACACTCAGATTATTCACTTAAGCACAGAGAAACATCTGAAGTACTGTATGACTCATCAGACGTTTAAATACATTTCTTCCCAGCTCTTCTTTCCAGTGGAACTGTACGAACACTTAATTTGCATTTACAGGATGTTTGTGTGAGAACATATCAAATATGCATGTCACACATCAGTACATTTATTCTTGTATTCAGAGGTGTCGTGTACCTATTTTGTAAGAGAGCGGAAATGGTAATCTTACTTGGTGTCTTAGGCAGGGGCGATTCTAAAGGGGGGGGCAGGGGGGACCAGTGCCCCCTGTCAATAAACTTGGCCCCCCCTTTGGCCCCCCTAAATTTGGAATCATATCACAGCAAACAATTTAGTGTGAAATGAGCAGTTTGTCCTGTAAACTAAATATATTAAAAAAGAAAAACATCATCAGCTGCTAAATTCAAATCTGCATTTGCTGGCTGGCACAGAGCCAGAGACACACACGTTTTTAAAGCACTGCACATTATAACCAATCACATACGATTCTTTTGAGCTTATGAATGCAAGGACCAATCAGAGGTGTTCAGATGAGTCATCGCTGAAACCGCTATTTCGTCACCGCGCGCGAAGTACGAATGTAAGTAAGATATTAATTTCACAGTGTAAACAGCTTTAGAGATTATTATGGGAGTTTTTGAGAGTGCTTGAACTCGCTGGACTGAAGTGAAAATGTTCTTTGATAATGTAAACATTCTTTGCTCTCTTTTTGTACAATGAAAGTGTTATAGGCAAATTAACTTACAATCTTTTTATTAAATTCACATTAAATACAAAGTCAGTCGTATTAAAAGTATTTTATGGTATGACACTCATATCTGGTACTTAAGTAAAAAGACGGGCTTTTATGCGTAGTTAATAGATTACAGAATTAGGCTAAATTTGCCCATCGCCCATTATAGATCAACTAACATAATCTATAAATGTGCAAAATGCATTTACTTACACATATTTCAGAATCAAGATATTTCATTTTATATTTTGGGGCTATAGCCTATCGAATAAAAGAAAATAATAACAATAAAACCCCTGCAGAAAAAAACAATAGACACCATTACAAAATTAATAATAGTTTTACTGGTTATAATGGGACCTGTATTGGTTTTACTGGAAACTGTAATGGACCCTGTTGGTCTCTACTGGTAATTGGTTGCCTTCTATTGGTGGCTTGTTAAAACCAATAAATCCTAATGGAATATGTCCCAAAACACACTACATAAAACCATTTTTTAATGGTTAAAAGTTGATGGTTTGTAATGTTTGTAATGACATTTGTAGTGGAAACCATTACAATTTTCTGTGATGGTTTTATTGTTTAGTGTTTTTTTTTTTTTTTTCAGTTGGGACATACAGTAAGCCTATATCAGTTATACAGTGGTATTGTGGCTGCAATGAGAACCACCCCCCATATATAAATATATATATATATATATATATATATATATATATATATATATATATATATATATATATATTATATATATAAATAATTATATATAATTATATATATATATAATTTATTTTTATTTTTTTTGCGTTCATAATCAAAAATCCATTTTTCTCAAAAATCTGAGGGAACCCGTTTATAAACAGAACATTCACTTTCCATTTCAAGCGTTATAAGCATAGAAATGCAGCACGCAAATTGGTGTGGAATTGCTGATTTCCTCCAGTAGTGCCAATCAAGCTTTAAATATCCAGCATATTGCCTCTTACTGCAATGGACCGTTAATGTATTGTCAGCGAGACAAGTGATGAATGGTTCGATAAACAGAAATCTCTGTTTGACCGTGAATTCATTCAAGAGTAAGCCACTGCAACTTGACATCTCATACCCGGTCAGGGATAATCAAAACAAGACACCACTGTTTTATGTCATTCAATGATGAACATAAGACATGAAGCCGTTTCACACAAACAGAAGAATATAAATTGTAAATGCTGACTTACAAAAGCTATTAGAAGAGTTTAGGTCTCAGTCAGTGTAATCTGTGAGTCATGACTGTTTCTTGATGTAAATATTTATCTTAGGAAACAATTGCAGCATTGTTTTGCACATGACATTTAATGTTTTGCAGCATAGTCATGAAGTCAAAATCATTCGATTAATAAAGCTCCGAATAAATGCCACAGGACCACAACAGAAACAGACAATTTCCCAGCCGTCGCTATCAAGCAGAAGAAGACCACTTTGATTTGATGACTTTCCAAAGTAGTATTGATTTGCTGCAGCGAGATCTTTTTTTTTTTTTTTTTTTTTTTACCCAAAAGATCTTTGAAGGATAAAGAGCTTAAACTTAAACCGAGAAAACAGATGAGAAAAACTAATTTCGCCTCGAATGCAAACAGAAAAAGCTATGTTCAAGTTTGGTCATTAAAACTCCATTAAAACTGGCTTTGCAAATGGTAGCTTTGCTTCACCAAAGGATTTTAGACTGACTGTGCAGATTTAAACAACAGCGAGAGCCAGCAAAGCCGAGCTAATGAGATGCCAGCGCTCCAAAGAAGAACCCAAGGTGAGCTGGGAATGCCCATGTATCATAACTGACCTCATCTAGTACTCATTCACAAGCCATCAATTCACAGTAAAACTAAATTGCTGCACTTCATAGTTCAATGGAGTGAATCAACCCTTTGTCAGAGAAACCTCATGTGGCTTCAGTTGTAATGTCTGCCGTCTTTTTCACACACACATGCTGACACACCCAACCCCAGAACATAGCATCAGTCAAACACACTGCCGTATCAAGGAGACGTGCTGGTCTTAAGTCAGTTGATCAATCAGCCCCATCTGGGATGGGGAGAAGCACTCTGCCTGTCAGAATGGCTGACTGTAGAAACAGGGCTGCAAAAAGAGGAGAAAAAGAGGCCGTTTGTAATTGTTTGTAATTGAGTGTATTCTTCTTCTGAACATAGCCTGGATTGGGGAAACTAGCAAAGCGGGGGTTCACGGTGACTACAGTGTTCAATAAAAGAACTAGTCAATGCATATGTAATTCCCTCAGGCAATCAAAAATACTCTGGGTAAATGGGTTTCTGCAGTGCATATTTTTTATATGTTATATTTTCAGTTTTTAATTTTAGATTACTTTTTAGTAATTGTAATGTTCTTTTGCAAATTTTTATTTCATGTTATTTTTTATTTTTTTATTCCTTGCACTTTTCCTTTAGTTGTACTAATTTTAGTACTTATTCTGTTTTCTAAATTGATCATTTTCTTTTAAGCTTTTTAAGTTTAAGATTATATGTGTATGTGTGTGTGTGTGTGTGTGTGTGTATATATTTATATATATATATATATATATATATATATGTGTGTGTGTGTGTGTGTGTGTGTGTGTGTGTGTGTGTGTGCGTGTGTGTGTGTGTGTGTGTGTGTGTGTGTGTGTGTGTGTGTGAAATAGAATAAATAGAATCTGAAATACTAAAATTGCTACTTAATAGGAATGTCATGTACATATAAAGATTTTTTTATGTTTTTTAATTTTATTTTAATAGACTCTGAAATACTAAAATCGCTACTTAATAGAAATATCATATACATATAAAGGTTTTTTATATATGTAATTTTATTTTATTTTATTTGAGCTTTATTACAATTAACCAGAAGTTATTTTTAGCCATTTTTATTATTTAATTTTTTTAGTTTTAATTAAGTGCAATATTAGTGCAATAAATGGGTTTGATTACTGTAGAAGTTTATTTTAGATTCTGAGTTGGTTTGGATTGAAAGTACCAGTAGGTGTTTTTCTCTTATTATGACATTTCAGATTAAAAAATTAATTTTGATGAATGACATTTTCTGCAAATGTTTGAGAACAAATCAGCTTTTATATGATAAAATAATTTTGTCTTTAACTGCTGCTGCATTTTGTAAATCTGGCTTGTCCTGAATCCTTTGTTATGAAAAATAGGAAATCTGAAACATAAAATTTTGTAAGAAAAGACTTTATGCAGATCTTTATGTACATATTTGCCTTATGTGAATTTGATCCCCATTTATCATTATTATTGAAATTTTCGACCCAATAAACTGTGTGCACGATTGCCACAACACACGAAAATCCATATTCGCCATTTCCATTTCCACCTAAAGAACAGTAGGCCTATATTTCCTCTAAATGTCTTTGCAGTAAGCCTGGGGGCAGGTTTTGTTCTTTAAAGATACAGTGTGGGCTCCATTATGGGCTTATGTTTTGAAGTTACTGAGATGAGGCAGAGGTAGGAAACAGACGGACACACTCACATGGAAAATTGAAAGTCCCTAGTGAAAATATTCTTGTTTCACATATCAGGTAAAATACATATTCCTATCATCACTCCTCATTTGCACACATCCTCTATTGGAGTATTTTTAGAACTTCTCAGTCTCTGTAACCCAGATGGTTATACAAGTTGACAGGTCCATTTTTGGAAATGCTATTTTATGTGTTGATAGTTGATATTCAGATGAATTGCTATTGGGGCATGTTGTCACAAAGGTCAACGTGTGTTTATTGAACTGTATCTTTTTATTCTTGGGCAATAACAGTGAAAATATCCAATAGCTTTTTTTGTAGGCAAGACTTCAAGGTTTGTGTCTGTACAAAAACAGACTTTCAAAAATAAATGTTCTATCAGTATAAAGTCCTTTTGTAAATATTGCACAGAAATCAATGCTCATAGGATAGTTTGGATGTCCGTCAAGGTTCTAGCTTTCCACAATGTTGAAGTTTCTTGACATGGAAAGGCAGGAATATTTTTTTTAAAGCCTCCATTTGACAAGTATGAAAAATCTAACTGCATTTTAATATTCTCTGCAGGGAGCTATCGAGAGAACGCCCTAGATCGCCCCGAAAGGTCATTTTCATTGCTAAAACAGAACTGACACATTCCATCATTGAAAAGGGAGCCATTTATGCTCTTAGCAGCAATCCTCCTTTTCATAGTATTGATTTAGCTACTAACATGCAACAGGGTCAGCAGTATTGGCCTTTAAAGCTGATTGGCTGATTTTATTGCACCCTTTCTTTGCCAGGAATATTCTCCAAACACTCTGTGGTTGATGTTAATGAATTCTGTCACATTACGGAACACCTCAGAGAAGCAGCTATGGAATGTTTAGTCATATTCTTATTAAGTTGAATTTTCTACAGCTAGCATAAACCATTTATAGAGTTTGCTTAAATGATAAATGGCAACTGCAAGAAGCAAGTGTTTGAAATAGAGAACCTGTGCTGTCATGTATGTAAAGCTGTTTGGGTTTCTCAGTTTAGAAGTGCAGAAGATTTCTGGAGTGAAATTTTCTTGTGATGCAGGCTAGTCTGTCTACAGCAATAACCCTGACCTAGAAAAAGGGATGCGTCTCAGTGTGGATGGCATATTTTCATAAATCAGTTAGTTGAGCTTGCATTTTCTGAGGCAAAGATGCACTGTAACAAAAGGTGGGGGGAAAAATTCTCTCTTTCGGTTCCAGCACTTGCCCTTGGTAATGCAATTAGCCAGTATCTTCATAGACTTCCCTGCAATGGGTAATTTGAGTTACAGCTTCCATGCTGCTAAAATGCTAATGATCTCACTGCTGTGTTGCATAAATTAAAACATATGACAACAATATCAACCCAAAGAGAATCCAAGAACATATAACTCACAGTACTAGGGGTTTTAAAGCCTTGTGAAATCAGTTGATTTACAAAGTAGGACATTTGGATGGACTTATCAATGGGCTTTAAAATAAATAAATATAGTTATGCAAGTGCTGAATTTGATAAAGAGCTTAGGCTACTTATTAAATGTTGATTAAGTATGTTTAGGAATACAGGTGTGTGGCATAAATACATTCCCAGTCATACTATCCACAATTTTGTCATTGATTCCTATGACTGATGACATACTAACAGCAATCACAAAAATAATTTACTCAGATGTTGCTAAACAAATACAATTTAACCCTGAGGAAAAATGTTGCACCTGTAGCACACTTTTTTTTTTCTTTTTTTGGCATTTTTTCCCAATTTTTCACTTCTCAGCTCCTGCGGACTCATGGGAAAGCAGATTGTCTGCTCATTGCAAATTTAAAAATCTCAGTAAATGCAGTACATCATCCAAGTATTGTTCATCTACTGTTTCCTGAATATGTGTGTTTTACTTATTTTTTTACTGTTGTTTTCATATGTAGGATATGTTTCATATATATGCATATTCGAACACAGGGATTGGGATTAATGTTGTCTCATGCTGTTCCGTTATGATTTTCCTTTTTCTGCAAAACACAAAAGAAGTTTTTTATTTTGAGGAACATTTGGTTCCAAACAACATTGGACCCCACTGACTTTCCTTATACATTTTAACATCCAAATAAACTTTCCACTGCACATAAACTTCTTCATAGTGGAAGAAGATTACTGAATTGTTCTTCAGATTATTGAAATGTTCTTCACACAAGAAAAGAAAAGAATAGTTCTTTTAAGAAATTTCACTGAAAAGTTCTTTGACATTCTAAGTTCTTCTATGACATCGTTGTAAAAACTCTCTTTTGTAACCTTTATTTTTTTAAGAGAGTGTGGATAAAATACTCTAACATTTTTCCACAGAAGAAAAAACTCATATAGATTAAAAAAAAAAAAAAAAAAAAAAAAGACGGGAGGGTAAGAAAATTATGATAGAATTTTTCTTCTTGGGTAAACTATCTCTTTAAAAACCACATTATCTCCTTTTGAACCTGGCGTGTTATTCATATACTTTGAACAGGTTCTAATTTGGCTTCACCTGGGGCTCATATTCTTTCCTGCTGTAACAGAACATTTTGTATTGGTTCCTCCTTGTGAGCAAACAGTTTCCCTCCACAGTGCTTTGGTGCTCATGGGTATAACCTTACACTTGCCAAATGTCATTTAAGTGAAAAACATAATGAGGACAGTGGACCGAAATGAAGAGTCAATGCCTCAAGGAAAGGTGCTATGCTTTTAAATTCAGCCCTTTAAAAAAAGAGAGGAGGTTGAAGGGATGGCTGAAGCCAAATTGAATTTACACCCCAAGTTTGCTTACGTCAAGCTATAAGGGTAATTTTATCACAGCAGGCCTCAGTAACGATTAAATCAATTGTCATATTGAGAGTTTATTAGACCGTTTTCCCTGATCGGATTTTGGCCTATAGAGACAGGGAATACTGTAAAATGGCTTGCGTGGCTTGTTTTCCTCATGAATGATTTACAGAGTTGATCTGGCAGAGCTATTGTGTATATCTTAATATAATCCTCTCTCACATTTTGTTTTCTGTATTAATTATTTGAGTGATTTGGGAAATGCATATTAAATCATGTGCATGTGGATTAGGATTATCTTTAATCATTGCCTCTGTTGTTATTATTGTTTTTTTCAACAATTTATGACAGTTTTAGAGTTGGCAGACTGTCCTGATCATCCCGCTGAGGAATGTAGAAGACAGAACAATGAAGGAAGATGTTGCTCTGCCAAGCTGTAGTTTCATGCTAGCCATACTTGTCTGAAAGAAAATTTACTTATTTAATAAGCTCTTTAAATAAAATAGCTCTCAGGGTCCTAACAATATCATTCATATAATTAAGGCGAAAAAGGAAAATAGTTTTTGGATATATTGCAGTTGTGATTGTGGTTAAAAACTGATAATTTTGTTACAAACCAAGAGTCGGAAACCTTAGATCTCTGTATAGTTCTATGTTTAGAAGCTAACTTGCTCATGGGTTTAAAAAAGCAACAATAATCCAATTTTGATTTCATGGAGTCTTTGATGCATGAAGTATATTATTATATTATGAACTATATTATTTATTTAATGCACTGTATGGATTTGAACATAGTTCAGTCAGATTATTTTAATGTTGGAGCAGTGATGTACAGTAGGACCTACTTCTACTTATGATCTCATATGAACATCTGTGCAATCAGCTCGATAGAAACTACAAATAAAAATATACCATGAATATATTTGTCACGTTTCTGTCTTGTTTTGCCCTGAGTTCTTCCTGAGTTTCCTTATATGGTCTTTTTCCTGTTCTTGTTTAGTTTGATTGTTTCATGATTCCTCCTTTAGTTAATATGATTCTATGCACCTGTTTTGTTAATCATCCTGTGTACTTAAGTTCCTGTCTGTTCAGGTCTGGTTTGTCGGGTCTACTCATTACATACCCTGTGTTTCTTTGATTTCTGTTCGAGCCTTCATGTTGGATTATCCCTGTGTTTCATCATTAAAGATAGTTTAAGTTATTTCATGCATCCTGTGTTCTCCTTGCTCCCTCGTTACGTGACAGAAGACCCGACCTAAACAGTAAGCGGCGCCCATTCTCCCCGTTTTGTTTTCCGGTTTTTGTAAGGTTTTTTTTTGTTTACCTGTTTGTTTGTTTGTTTTTTTCCCGCGGCATGGAAGTCGCCAGTCGTCAGTCCGCCCTAGCCCGCTGAAATTAAGTGTGGGAGTTCGGTGGGATCGCTGCGAGTCTGCTGGCCGCTCATCTGCTGGCCGCTCATCTGTGAAGTTCGCCGGCCGCTACGAAGTCAGCCCGCGGGCTGCGGCTCTCTCCAGCCTGCCGGCCGCAGCTCACTCAAGAGTGCCGGCCGATCCTCTGTCAATTCTGCCGGCCGTTCATCTGTCCAGCCCGCCGGCTGCGGCTAACCCAAGCCCGCCGGCCGCTCCAAAGTCAAGTTTGCGGGCCGCCGCTCACTCAAGTCCGCCGGCCGTTCCGAAGTCAAGCCCGCCGGCTGCGGCTCCCTCAAGCCCGCCGGCCACTCTGAAGTCAAGTCTGCCGGCCGCTCCCACGTCAAGCCCGCCGGCTGCGGCTCACTTCAGCTCCAAATTTCGCTCCAGTGTCCTGACTAAGAGTCCAGTGCAGGCTCCAGCCCCTGACCAAGAGTCCAGTGCAGGCTCTAGCCCCTGACCAAGAGATCAGTGCAGGCTCCAGCCCCTGACCAGAGTCAAGTCATGTCCCCTGAAGTATTGTCCACAGGAACATTTTTAATCAGTCTTGTCTTGTCTGTTGGGGTTCTTCAGAGGCAGGCTGCTTCCCCTGTCATGGCCACGGAGGCCATTCCCAAGCCGCTTGTTTCTGTTGTTTCCTCGATGGAAGCGGTTCCTGAGTTCACCCCTGAGAGGGCCCCTGTCACCACGTTCAGCCCAAGGAGGGCTGTTGGTCTCATGTTCGGCCTATAGAGGGCCTCAGATTCCGAGCCTAGCCCTGAAAGGGCTCCTGTTCCTGTGGATAGCCCTGAGAGGGCTCCTGTTCCTGAGTTTAGCCCAAGGAGGGTTCCTGCTCCTGAGTTTAGCCCACGGAGGGCTCCTGTTCCTGAGTTTAGCCCACGGAGGGCTCCTGTTCCTGAGTTTAGCCCACGGAGAGCTCCAGTCCCCGAATCCAGCCCAGGGAGGGCCTCTAGACCCGAGATTCTCCCCAAGCAATTTTTTTAGAGGGACTAATAGAGCTCCGGCCGTAGGGGCCCAGCCATCCCCATCTATACTGTCCTGAGGGGCCTCCAGAGCGCCCACCCCCCTCCCCGGTGGATGTTCCGGGAGGGGGGAGTAATGTCACGTTTCTGTCTTGTTTTGCCCTGAGTTCTTCCTGAGTTTCCTTATATGGTCTTTTTCCTGTTCTTGTTTAGTTTGATTGTGTCATGATTCCTCAGTTAATATGATTCTATGCACCTGTTTTGTTAATCATCCAGTGTACTTATGTTCCTGTCTGTTCAGTTCTGGTTTGTCGGGTCTACTTCTTACATACCCTGTGTTTCTTTGATTTCTGTTCGAGCCTTCATGTTGGATTATCCCTGTGTTTCGTCATTAAAGACAGTTTAAGTTATTTCATGCCTCCTGTGTTCTCCTTGCTCCCGTGACAATATTCAGATGACCAGGTGAATCCAATAAAACCATGCCACCTGTGATCCAAACCATGGCCTTTTACTGCAAAGGAGTCAGCAGGTTTCAAAGTGCTCATTAGTAATTAAGTACTGCCTAAGCCCTGTTTAAGCCCCATCAAAGCCGCTATGACACTGAACCCCAGCTTTGGAGTGCAAGGAGCTTTTACTGAATAAGAACGGAACAGGTCTATTTTTAGTCGGGACATTTAGAACTTTTTAGAGGTTGTGAATTCAACCGATGAAGTCATTTGAGAATTCAAAAAGAGGGACAGTTACTATAAACACACAGTGCAAAAAAATAACTGAACTCAGTGAGTATCTTCACTTTGAGTGTTGAGGACACTGATGCCACTATAACCTTTTGTTTGTGATAAAAACCACTTAACACTTTACACAATGAAATGTATCAGCTCCTTGAAATCTGAATATCAGCAATGAAATAAGTGATTCAGTAAATCTCATTGTTTAATGTAATTTTACAGTAAAATACTGTTAAATGTACAGGTTTTGGAAGTAAAAACAAACCAGTCATCTTATAATTTACAATGAAAAAATGTAAATTGAGATTCTCAGAATTCCCTGTGTGATTTTTTTCTCTCATCAGTTACATTCATTAGGATTATGTGTTACACCTAATATTGTTAAATAAATGTGTAGTGTGTTATTTTACTTTCATATTTGTTACCATGATGGTGTTTTGTGATTTATTTATGAAAATTATAACAGGTTTAAACTCTAAAACTTACAGGTTATTTTGTAAAGTTGTTCACATTTTTACTACATTTTTACAGAATTATTGTGGCAACCACATCTGTCACTTTACTTTGTAAAAGCAACAGGATTTATATACCATATCCCAGTTAGCTTACTGTCAGCTATCATAAAGACATTTCAAAAGGTTATTTTATTTTTGTAAAATATATAACAAATTAATAAATACTAATGTTTTGTGCATGTACAGTACCATCCGATACTCATCCTAAAGCAAGCTGCTGAAGCAGCATACTGTTGCTATGGTTTCCTTCTACTTGTATCTATTTAGCGCATTCTGACTAACTTGTAATCTAACTTCGTGGTGACTGAAATGTGGTTTGTTGAAATATCCACTCATCTCAAACTAGCCCCACACTTGTTCCATCACTTTCAGTGAAATGGCCGCAAAACAACATCGACTTCTTATTCCTTTACCAACGATCAGCACAGGCACTTATTTGGCAGTAGCTACAATTTGCTTACACTTACCAGCCATTTTCAGCAAGTGAATTTAAGTGTAAGGCTGCCGTCAGTGGGTGGGCAACTGGGAACGTTTTCTGGACCCTGTGACAAAGCACTAAACGCCCCTTTAGACTGCAGAATGTATGGGGAGAGTCATGCGATGACTCTGTGTGAGCGTTAGTATAATGTTTTAGCATTTGGTTGCTTGAACTTGTTGAAAACATGAATATAATCATTATCTACATTTAATACAATAGATTTAATACAATTGGTCAGTACATTTAATACAATACATCAGAAGCCAGTGATACAAATATTTGCAATTTTAAGGAGCAGACACATTTACCATTGTTGGCGAATTTTCACAGGTGAAATGCATCCTTTTTAATAGGAATCCACGCAATCTTTTGCACAATAGGTTTTAGTTAGTTATGCAGAAACCTGCTTAGTATGTGAACAGTGCTTCATACATCTCTGTGCTATTAACATTAAACAACAGACCTTTTTTGTCAGCAAAATGTCTTTAATGTGACCTCTCATTTACTGGCCCACTATGAAATGCAGGGTAACACTTTAGTATAGGGACCAATTCTCAGTATTAACTAGTTGCTTATTAGTATATTATTAACATTAACTATTATTAATATATTGGCTGTTTATTTGTACATATAAAGCACATATTCTGCAAGACCATATTCTACATCCCTAATCCTACTCAATACCTAAACTTAACAACTACCTTACTAACTATTAATATGCAGCAAATTAGGAGTTTATTGAGGCAAAAGTCATAATTAATGGTTTGTTAATGGTGAGAATTGGACCTTAAAATAAAGTGTGACCAAATGCAATAGTTGATTTAAATGCCATTTTGAACATTTGTCCTCATGTTTTTCAGTTAAATGTCATTTGGCAAGAGTACGTTATACTCATATACACCAAAGCACTGAAAGGAAACTCTTTGCTCACAAAGAGGAACCAAAACAAGATTTCTTTTCTGGAACAGTGGGAAATAATATCAGCCCCAGGCAAAGCCATATTAAAACCTGTTAAAAATACAACACTTTGAACTCAAAAGAAATGCAGCATTTGAAAGTGACGATGCTGTCACATTACATTTAAGACATCTTTTTTACAATCATCTAGCTTTTCATTTATACATATTATGTACAGCCTTCTACAGATCCCATGATATCAAAAAATCAGGATTTTATTATTTGTAAAGGGATAGTTTTGGGAAGTTCTGTCCTAATTTACTCACCATCGTGTCATTCTTGATGACTTTTTATTCTGTACAGTAGAACACAAAAGATGATGTTTTGAAAAATGTGTGGGTTTTTCTTGTCCATAAAGTGATAAGTCAATGAGGTCCAATGTTGTTTGGATCTCAGTGTTCTTCAACATTTCTGACTAGCCTACTAACCAATTCTGCCTCTGTGAAATGCTGTAATATGACCTTTCGTTGTCATTATGATGCTAATCAACTTTGACACGCCCTTGTCCCAGGTGACCTCCAATGAGATCCAGTTTATTCAACTGTTCACAAAGCATGAAATAGGTTGAATTTCCTATCATGAAGTATGGCATGATTTACACCCTCAAGCCAGTTATTCATTCCATTCCCTTGTCATGTTTTGTGGACTGGCCATTCTCTTTTTGTCCAGTGGCTCTCTACTTTTAGATGGATCAAGCCCTGTCTTAAAAACATCTTTGTGCAGCTCATTGGCCAGTGCTACCTTGCCAGATCTGAAGAGGCCATCAATATATCTGGCATTTTACAAGCTACATTACCTTTACTAATCTGCTCCTACCCAGTATGCATCTTTCTCAGGCAAGTGCCAGATTCCACCAAGTGTTACCCAAAGGCATTCTCCAGAATGCACTTAGTATAACAACTGTGCTTTTATTTTCCGAAATAGCCTGTGGTCTATTGTAAAATAAAACCATGTCCTTTAAACCATATCATGTTGTTGTACGGAACATTAAGTTCCTTGACTTTCTCTTCTATACCACCTGCCAAGGGCAGGAGAAAATGACCAACATATGGGTAAATTTTATGATTTTACCTTTTGTGCATTAATGTAATGATTCAACAGCTGTTTAATCACTTAATGTGATTGCTTCTTTCTCTGTCAAATTGTTATTCTCTATATATTCCTGAAATGTTGCTACTCTTTAGTAATTCTTACAATTATTATGACATTTGGCTTCATATCTGATACAAATAATACTCAGATATTTCAATTTACATTTGTAGAATGCACAATAGGCATGGTTATACAGTGCATGTGTTTTCTACAATGTTTGGAAGTAAATAAGTGAAAGAGACACTACTAAATTTTTTCAGTAGTTCAGCTATTTTCACAATAGTGTAGCTTTTCCAGCAACAAGCTAAACACTACATTGTATTTCTAATGAGTGAATTGACACTGTCTGTCTCTCTTTTATATCTAACATGAGAAAAGTCTGATTCATTCTACTAAATCAATTCATTTGAACAGTTCATGTAAATTATGTGATTCACAAAAAATATTCACCAATTTGAGTCTCTTTACTATGTACTCTGTTTTTGATTTATGTAAATTTTTCTATCATTATAGTTACACTACCATTCGAATGTTTGGGGTCATTAAGAATTTTTAAAGAAATTAATACTTTTATTCAGCAAGGCTGCATTAAATTGTTCAAACATGACAGTAAAGAGATTTATAATGTTACAAATTATTTAAATTTAAAACAAATGCTGTTCTTGTAAACTTTTTATCAGAGAATCCTGAAAAAATTATCACGATTTCTATAAAAATGTAAACAGCACAACTTTTTTCAACATTGATAATACTAAAAAAAATGTTCCTTGAGCACCAAATCAGCATATTAGAATGATATCTGACAACTTGAGTATTGGCTGCTGAAATTCATCTTTGCAATTACAGGAATAAATTACATTTTAAAATTGTAATAATGTTTCACAATATTACTCTTTTAACTGTATTTTTGATCAAATTAAAGCAGCCTTGGTGAGCATAAAAATCTTCTTTCAAAAACATTTGAAAATCTTATCAACCCCTAACTTTTGACATACTATGATATACTTTGATATACTATCATAATAGCTTGTAGCTTGAACTTCTCAAACACTGTTCTTTACTCTTACTGCCCTGACAGTTTTATAAGTGAAACTGTATATTGGTTTTCTTGATATCCATGCAGCAGGTATACAACAAGCATACAACAGTGCATATGCAGTATGTACAGTCATAGATCCAACTGTATTAAGTATAAACCCAAGGCATCTTAAGTCTTTCTGAGCAGTGTTTTGATTCATAGGTAGTTGCATGATAGGCTACACACACAAACTTCTGTATATGATCCTCTTGTATAACCAGCTCAACTGATAGAGAGACTTTTATAGGCATATTTCTTTGTGAAATTTCATTTAGAACAGTCTCTGTCCTTTTGTTTTCCTACATCATTGTGGAATTTTGGAAATACTGTATATTACACATGCATTTCTTTTGTTAAGTTTGATATCTGCTTTCACACACACACACACACACACACACACACACACACACACACACACACACATTGATGTCTTGTGTGAGCCTCCTTTATATCCAGCTCAATTGACAGAGGGGACTAAGAAGTCTTAGGAGTTAGCTATTGAAAAACCTAGAGTCTGACACTTTTGAGTCAGATAAGTGGTGTCTAACAGAACACCATATGCACAGACACAGGCAGTCATTGGGAAAATATGAATATATTTGTTTTCTATTTCTGTGAAAAAGTGATATTTGACTTTAATTGATAAAGGTTAGCTCTTTATGAAGTCTTTTTAGGACATTTCAGTCCTTAGTTTAGCTTTTCAAATTTGTGGAAATATTCTTTCTTGACCCGGTTGCCATCTGCTTTCTTTCTTGTTAGCTGTGGAATGCCCATCATATCACAGAATCAGCCCTCTAATCAGTGTTCGAATTGTGTCAAAGCTCTTGGGGGGTCCCCCTAACCAGACCCCCCTCCATGCCCCCTTCAAAAAAATAAATTAATAAAATAAATAAAACCTTGTATAAATATGATTCATATTTTTTTTGTCTTGTCCTTGTTATCATTGAGAAAACTTAATTCTAAGATAAAAGCTTATTTTACGATGATCAGTGAATTATGTGCACCAAACAATCACTAAGCAAAGAAGAATTAAACATCTATCCTAGGGGTGTGCAAGATAGACAAAAAAGAAAAAAATTATATCTCGATATTTTCTGGGATTTTATCAATAACGATAATCTGACGACATTTTACTGAGTGTGTTGTGCTGCAGGACTGCAGTGGACAGCTGACTCCTAAAGTTTTTGATATTCTTCATGTTCTGCGTGCAGGTCAGTTAACAGCAATGATGAAAATTAATATTTTCCAACAAGTTTAAAGTGATTTTTACCTTTTATGGGCATTTTTACCTTTTTAAAGCCTTTTTTTTCTAGAAATTCATTATCATTATCATTAAAATCATTATCAACAAAATTCAGTTTTGCAATGCAGAGGAAACACAGAAGCTGCATCTGAAGTGGCATGTATTTATACATTGTTTAATGCAAGACATGAATGCATTTAACCTGCAGTTACAAATGCATAAATATTTTGATGTTGTAATCCTAAAACATTGAATACTGATATTTGAAATTATTTAAAAATATATACTTTAAATGTGAAATTAAAACCGCCAGTAGGTGGCAGCAAGTCACTGTTATTAAGTGAGTCATTGGGATTGAACCGAATCATTTAAACGGTTGATTCATTCAGGAACAATACACCGTAATGTTGCTAAGAGACGCAAAACACTGCTGTGGCTGTGTTTAGAACCATTTTGTTGTTGTTGTTGTTGTTGTTGTTGTTGTTGTTGTTGTTGTCGAAATAGAGCAAAAATAGGCAATATGGTGTCTAAAACGTAAGTCTATTAATATTAACTTCTTGTTTATTGAACTGTTGCATAAAATCAATATCACATTTGTGATTTTATAAGCTTTTAATCTTTTAATTTTCATTTTCACTAGTTTCATGTTTCAAGTATTATAGTTTTATTGAAAAGCCAGGGGATATCTTTTGGGTGTTATGGGGGGTCCCTTAGGACCCCCCCAGCCCACCCCACACCTCAATTCGAACACTGCCTCTAATGAAATACACTCCTTATCTCAAGGGCAAAAGATCAATTTGATGGGGCCCAACATCCTTATCAGAAAGAGATTACATGGGAAGAGCCGTTTCCTATTGGAGTCTTTCCTCAGACAAGCCACTATCTGCCACCTAATTAAAAATCACAGGGAAGGCTGGGTCTTGTGACTCACTGAATGTGACTTACACATTGAATTAAAGCCCCACATGGACCAGCATTGCAGAAATCTGTAGGAATGAAGGCTATGTGTGTCTGTCTCTCTCTTTGTCTAATTAATAATTAGATAAACTTAATAGTGATGTCTCGCTCTTTGTCTAATTAATAATTAGATGGTGATTTATTAGTTGACTCCATTCATTCATGTAATACATGGTATCTGTATTTGAAAGAAAAGTAATTTACAAATTTATATGCTTTAGTGATTTTCAGCCGTCATATGTCATACGTTTTACAAAGACTTGTTAATGGAGTGTGCATGAAGTTGTCAGTCACACCTTTTCATGGTCAGCAGATGTAAAACAGCTCATTTATAAAACTGAGATTAATTCAAACCATATTCTTTTGAGTGCTTAAATGATGTTTTTTATATGTCAATGCATTTATGGAAAGCATCAGTAGTTTAAAAATGAGAGAAATAAGATCACAAATATAATTCAAAAGTATATTTACATGATAACCACTGAACTGTAAGTGCACTGTAAAAAATTATTTTAGTAAATAAAAAAAGGTAGAAAGAAAGGGCATGGGAAAAGGCAACATTCTCCACATTTCTTATTATCTGTGACTCAACTTCTGTATAGGATAAAATGTAGGGAGGGAAGAGAGAAGGAAGCGCAGATGTCCTTAATGACAGCCAGGGAGAAATGCTGCATGTTGACTCATCCTTATCAATATGCATGACATCATTTTTGGCCTTGTAAATGCTGATTTAGATGAGCTAAATCCTCTGTTGATGTTGAAGCCTGTTTGCCGAGCATGGGACACAGGAATTGCTTGTTCTTTATTGCTAGGGGCTTCCTTGGTTTTTCTTAATGGACTGTCCTGCTATCACAGTATTATTTATGGCCTCATGGAACCTTATGCATGCTTTATTCATGTTTTTCCTACAGCAGTTCTTCATATCACATCTGAAAACTTTCTGAAAGTACAAAAATGCAGTATATAGAAATGTTTAGATTATACATACTTTTGGTCAGAATTAAACTAAACTTTAAGCTTTCCTGTAGCTCAAATAGTAGCGCATGGCGCTAGCAACGCTAAGATCATGGGTTCGATTCCCAGGGAAAGCAAGAGCTGATAAAATGTAAAAAACCGTAACTTGAATTCAATGTAAGTCGCTTTGGATAAAAGCGTCTGCTAAATGCGTAAAAGTAAAGTACTTTTCTTAAGTTTAACATATTTTAATCTACAGGAATTATTGAGTTATGATCTGAGGAGAGGTGTTGTGAGTAATAATGTAATACTGATGGAGAAAAAACTGGTACATTTGTGTTGGTACATTGGTACATCAATAATACATTTAAATGTGTATTTGAGGCTCATGTGCTTTAAATTGTAATGGTCAAACTCCACTCCCTGCGGTAATGTTCTTCACCTACAATATTGTGCTGCAAAGTTGTGTATATAAAAATTCAGTTCTCAGTATTCAACATTCACTGCTATGTCATGCTGATTACTTTGTAAATAACTGCATACTAAATATAATCACCTGGGCAAAATTGTTTTGCTGAAAGATAATTGGTATTAGGCAAAAAGTAAATAAATTAATAAAAATGCAAAACCCATCCAACAATGAGAGTTTTAGCTCCTTCCAGCTAACCTGAAGAGATCTCTCTTTTTTTTCATCCAAGATATACAGGTGCAACTCAAAAATTAGAATATTGTGAAAAAGTTTTTTTTCTAGCTTATTTCAAAAAGTGAAACTTTCATATATTCTAGATTCATTACATCTAAAGTAGTTTTTTAAAGTTTTTTTTTTTTTTTTTTTTTTTAAATTTTGCTTATTAGAGCTTACAGCTCATGAAAGCCAAAAATCCAGTATCTTTCCAGTTTCATTAAATGACCATCCCTACAGTATAAATTCGGGGTATCTCTTGTTCTTTGAAACCACAATACTGGGTAAGACTGCTGACTTGGCAATGGTCCAGAAGACAATCATTGACACTCTCCACAAAGAGGGTAAGTCACAGAGGGTCATTACTGAAAGGAGTGGCTGTTCACAGAGTGCTGTATCAAAGCATATTAAATGCAAAGTTGACTGGAAGGAAGAATTTGGGTAGGAAAAGGTGCACAAGCAACAAGGATGACCGCAAGCTTGAGAATACTATCAAGCAAAGCCGATTCAAACACTTGGGAGAGCTTCACAATGAGTGGACTGAAGCTGGAGTCAGTGCATCAAGAGTCACCATGCTCAGACGTCTTCAGGAAAAGGGCTACCAATCCACTTCTGAAACAGAAATAACGTCAGAAGCATCTTACCTTGGCTAAAGGGAAAAAGAACTGGACTGTTGCTCAGTGGTCCAAAGTCCTCTTTTCAGATAAAAATTAATTTTGCATTTCATTTGGAAATCAATGTCTGGAGTCTGGAGGAAGACTGGAGAGGCACAGAATCCAAGCTGCTTGAAGTCCAGTGTGAAGTTTCCGAAGTCAGTGATGATTTGGGGTTCTGTGACATCTGCTGGTCTTGCTCCATTGTGTTTTATTAAGTCCAAAGTCAGTGTAGCCATCTACCAGGAGATTTTGGAGCATTTTATGTTTCCATCTGCTGACAAGCTTTATGGAGATGCTGATTTCCTTTTCCAGCAGGACTTTAGCACCTACCCACAGTGCCAAAACTGCTTTCAAGTGGTTTGCTGACCATGATATTACTGTGCTTGATTGGCCAGCCAACAATATGGAATCTATAGGATATTTTCAAGAGAAAGATGAGAAACAGTCGATCCAACAATACAGATGAGCTGAAGGCTCAATAGTGCCTCAGCAGTGCCACAGGCTGATCGCTTCCATGCCACACCTCACTGATGCTGTCATTTTTGTGCTAAAGGAGCCCCGACCAAGTATTGAGTGCATAAATGAACATACTTTTAAAGAACTTGAATTTTTCTGTTTTGCAAATCCTTTTTTTTTTTGATTGATCTTAGGAAGTATTCTAATATTTTGAGATACTTGATTTTTAATTTTCATGAGCTGTAAGCTCTAATCATCAAAATTAAAACAAAAAATCTTTTGAAATGTTTTATTTTACATGTAATGACTCTAGAATATATGAAAGTTTCACTTTTTGAAATAAGTTAGGAAAAAATTAACTTTTTCACAATATTCAAATTTTTTGAGATGCACCTGTATACTTTCACTTTGCAGGATAAATCATGTGTCTAATGTGAACCCACACACTGTATATGTGCCATCAGGAGCCATGCATATGGAAACAAACAAAGAAGTTTCTGCTGTGGTCTAATTTAGCTTCATGAATTATTTTTTTTTGTGTGTAGAAATATTATTACTGATTCTTGAGGACTGTGCCAAAACAGGCTACAACTGAAAACTTCTAGTTTATGTATTCCGCAACTTCCTTTTTCTCACAAATTGTGTGTTTAAAATGATTCACACTGTCAGGTTAAAAATGTATTATTATTATTTTTTTTTATGAATAAAGTTCTCAAATTATTTCTTGGGTGAAGGATTTGATATATCATGGTTGTGACACAGAAAGCACAATTAAATATGTTCTGTTTTCAATATAGTTTTAATTAATGTATGATTGTGATAACAGAAAGTAGTGACCTTACAACAGAGGAATATTTGTATTTATTATTTACGTTTCAGTTTTTCTTAGGTGTAATATATAATTTAATATTTGTTTTTAATCTATAGGAATTAATGGATTTTGGTCTGAGGGAAGGTGGTTTTAGGGGTAATGAGTGATAATTTTGATTATGGAAATCAAATGATAGAACATTCTTTAGTGGAAATGTAGGAAATTTAAACAATTTTGTCTGTTTTGTCCCATGTCTCAAGAATGAGTGTTATCTTAATTCCTTATATGTATCTTGTTGCTAATGAGTTCAGTCTTGAAATGAAAGAGTCTAATAAGCTGGAACTGCAGAACTGTTGGTTGGTGCTGAAGTGCATGCATAGTTAATCAGGAAAAACAACAACAACAAAAAACTCTTTCAGCTGGGAAACATAAGCTTTTTTTTTTGAAAGCATTAGGACAACCCCAAAAGTAGAAATGGGGAAAAAAGTTTATTTTCTGCAAGTGCAAGAACAAAGTCAAAGATAAGCATACAGAACTCTTAATGTCCTCTAAAAATAGGTCAGGCATATAGCCACGTAGGGAAAACAGAACTCAGTATTGCTGAGATGCAACCTTGTATGAAATGAAGATTCATGATCAGCTAAATTACCATTTATGGGGTTTTGAATAAGGACACAGCAATCAAATAATACCTATGGGGGTTTGAAGTATAGTTACACCTGAAAGTACTTTTTTGTGTGTGTTCTTAAGTAGTGAGTCGATGTTACCACATGCACACACACACACACACACACACACACACACAGCAAATGCTGTTTCAGAAAAAAAAAAACGTATGCTTTCTCAAGAGGCCTTGCAGCATCTGGCGTGCAGTATTACTCTCCGGCTCCTCCATTGTGAGTCTTCTCTAATTGTCAGCTGGAAAGACACAAAGATGCTCTGCCCTCTAACAAGTGCCTCTCAACTTGAGTGTCTGATGCACCATCTCAAAGAAGGGATAATTTGATGCAGACTGCATTGTCAACTGTCATTTCAGTATTGCTGAGTGAAACTAACGTTAATTAAGCTGACATTAGCATTATGTTTTCTTTGCTAGTTAGCCTATGAGATTTATATCAGCAAACCGTCTTTTAAAAGTGTTTTTATTGAGCTCATCATCAGCTTTTCATTGTATCCCATCAGTAATCAACTTTGCAGTCAGTTAATGTAGTACTTCTGAACTTTTTTCTTGAAACTTTGCCGTTAATATTTATAGGTTACTGCATGCAGGCAAACAATGCCCTATTTAGCATCACTACTGATGTTGCAGCTTCGTAGGAGAGATCAAAAGTAATTCCTTTCATACACTCATGAAAGTAAATGTTCCTTATTATCTTCAATTGGTTTGTTCCAAAAAAATAAGCTTTTACATCCATGGAAATTTTGCACTATTGCACAAAAGGTTCTTTATAGTGGAAAAGTTAAAAATAGTGCTTTTAAGAACTATTCACTGAAAGGTTCATTGGGGAACCAAAAAGGGTTCTTCTATTGCGTCCCTATGAAAACCCCCTGTCAGAACCTTTATTTTTTAAGAGTGTATTCCACAAAAGGCAGGACTCTACTAACAATATACATTTGAGTTTTACTCCTAATGTAGTCAGAAAGTCTTCTAAAGCATTTAAAGTTTTCTGTTGTTTTGTCAGTGCTGATGTATGACAGGCAGCTACAAACAAATGAAGTCCTCCTTGTTCTCGTCCTAATTAGATTTGGTCTGCTTGTTTCTAATTCTTTAATCAAGCAGTGAAATGTTAGTCTTCTTTTTCTATGTCTGCCTCTACAGATTTGTCTTGACCTAAGAGCTCATATTCCCAGCACAGAAGAAGACAATTGGTTTTAGGACCCAAAAAAACCAAAGTAATTGGTGCTAACTGCTAATCCTAAATTTTTATTGTTAGTAGAGTTTTGTAGGAGGTATTAAGCAGAGTCTTATCTTATTCCATTCTGGTGTTAATCCTCAGACAGACATTGTTTGAGATATAAGCATAGAGCTATCAAACTAACAATGAGACATTCACCATTTTGAAGGAATGAAACTGATTTATGAGCCCAAATAATATTTTTGGTTAAACTGTATACAGGATATTTTGATACAGTGTGTCTGGATAGGTTGTGTGTGGAATATACAGTGAAGCGTATGAAATAAGCTGGTTTTAACCGGTTTCCCACTCTGTTTAGGCTAGCCTGTTGGATTTTTTTTGAGAGGTGTTACACATTTTATCAGCTAATCAGGCAGGGAGAGTGTCTTAAATCAGCTAAAACCACTTAAAATCAGGAAGTTTTAAGTTTTTTTTCAGTTGAGTTTTCAGGCATATGATACCAGCCACATTTAAATGTGAGAGTGAATCTCCAGACATTAACCATTTTGAATGAACAACTGATTTCTGAGACCAAATAACAATTTTGCTTAGACTGTACAAGGTACAATGTGTCTGTATCCACCTTTTTCCCTGAATGTGCGGATATTAAAAATATTTTAGTTGTGTGGGGAATGTGCAGTAAAGCATATGAAACAACAAGCTCTACTTTTACTTTTAGACTTTACTTTTAGTATTTTTTTCTCAGTTCAATTTTTTAGGCATCTATAGTTTTATGGGTACCAACCACATTTTAATGTGAGAATGAATCTGCATAGACTTATCAAACAAACAATCAGACATTAACCCTTTTGATTGAACAACTAATTTCTGAACCCAAATAACATTTTGTTTGACTGTACAAGGTTATTTTATTTTTGAAAATTCAAGATATTTTAGGATGTGTGTACAGTGAAGTCTATGAAACAAGCTCTATAAAAAGCACAGAGCATGACAATACACTATAAAAAGCAACAAATATCTGAACTGAACTGAAAAAAGCAATGTAAACCAGCCTAAGATGGTTTGCTGGTTGTAACTCTTCTCTGACTCTGCTTAGGATAGATTATTAGTTGGTCTTAGAGGGATTTTAGACACTTTTTAGCTAGTCAAGATGGGAGACCATCTTAAACAAGCTAAATCCAGGTAGGTTTAAGTATTTTTTCGGGTTGCATTTTCAGCCATCTATAGTTATATAAGTGCAAACCACATTTAAAGGTGAGAGTAAATCTTCAAAATTTTTACTATAATTAAACAGAATGCAGGTGTCACATAATGACCGTAACATTCACTGTAAAAACAAATCCATAAAATTTACGGTAAAAAACCGGGAGCTGTGGGTGCCGGAATTTTCAAGTAGGTATAACCAGAGATTTTCTTACTATCGGGAGATGAGAGGGTCTGTATTACTTACTATTGGAGAAAGTGTAATGGCTAACTTGGATCACTGTGCCGTAATAACCAATCACATTACAGCCTTGACGTCACTGAATTTCAGTCAGAGTTGTGCAACAATTATTGGCCGTTTACAGATACCAAAGGAATGAATGGGAAGTGTTGTAATCTGAATCCCACCTGTCGCAAAAAGTCAGTGACTTCTCTAATAAAGCAGCATTTTTTTCGTGGTAAACTCTAAAAATAGTTCAATCCAAAAGTTTTGTTTAGTGTAAAACATGTTGAAGATTAGCAGATAGGCTATCGATTAAATGATAAGCCGTTTCCTCTAAAAAGCTGTTTATTCAGCGTAGTGAAGCCTCTCCCCATTGACATCCATTAAAAAAAACGGCCTCTGGTCTCCTTTCCCACGTACTGGCAGACCGGAAGCGTTAGTTTTAGCTGTTATGCTTTTTCGGCTAATGGTTGCAGGCTTGCCTTCTAGTGGCTTTGGTATAACTGCAGACTGGAGATCTCCAAAATGGGGTGTGAACTCCAAAAGTGGGCAGAACCTCCAAAATGGGGCGGGGTCTCTTCGCGCAAAGACTTTCACCATTGGCTCTGGCTTCAGCCAATTGTTACATTTCAAAATAAAACGTTATAAATTAAACAATGTTTCTAACTGATCTAAAATAAAATATGCTATATAAATAAATATTCTCCATGAGAGCAGATCCCAAAGCTCGTGGCCAGTGGTGTTCGGACCGGAGTTTGAACCTCTGCTTAATGATATAAACGGGAATCACCCACGAGCTCTCCTGCAGCACAGGGAAAGATTTTACTCTGTCACTTTGTTTTAAGCAACGGGGGCGTCCCGGGGCTCGAAATTTGCAGGGTAGGATGGGGTAGTGACGCTGGGTGACCTCCGGTGAGATCCGGTTGGGGAGTTATGGAATGTCCCGGCTCAGTGATCTCATATCACATAATCTTATTACCTGCTTATCTCCTGAACTGCAACTTTCTTTACCATGCTATTCAGCGCCAATCCCGCCGTGCAGTCAATTTCACTGGTTAAGGGTAGGGTCAGGTGTGGGGTAGGTTTAGGGGTTAGCATTTTTTGTTGCATAGTGAAGGAAATCAACACTGTGATTGACACAACCAATAAGCTCTTTAGAATCAGCTGTTGGGCGGAGTTCACGCTGAAGTGGATTGGGAGAAAAAATTGTGCATGCATCTAATGTGCCTGTCTGTCAATGGGAGGAAGCCACGCCCTATTTTGGAGTTCCCACCCCGTTTTGAAGTTCTCGCCCCCATTTGGAGATCTCCAGGCTGCAGTTATACCCTTCTACCGTTAACCATTTAACAGGTTTTTACTGTAGCATTTTTACAGTCTTTTACCATTTAATTCACTGTCATTTTTTTACAATGTTGACTTCTTGTTGCTGTAAACAAGATAAACCTTATTTTGCCTTTATTGCATTATTTTTAGCATTTTTAACTATTGCAGGAAAACTCAGCACTGATTTAAGCTTCACTTACAGTTGATTCAACTTCTCTCTATCACATTTTCTCTAACACGGCCCATTTTAACACAAGAGTAACACGTTCCAATTTTCACACAACTTTATCACCACCAGATCTTCCCCTTGAGTTCAAAAGCCACTCTGTCACACTGATGTGTGAAGATCTTCAGTTGTAAAGTCTTCCGGACCATTAAAGGCTGGAACACATGCCCTTAAGGCTACTTTTGACCTTCATCTGAAATGATTGTTTCAGCAGTATTACAAAACTGGGCCAGTCAGATGAGTCACCATCGTGCAGGAGAACACACTTATGGGGATAGGCCAAGAGCGCCAACCTTTCACTGATGCTGCTCGCTAACGTTAGTTACTGGGCAATAAAATATGAAACTCCTGCCAATGAATTTCACTCTCACATTAGGCAGCGCAGCACGGCGGGAGGAGCTGTGGGTGAAGTCCCTTGGCTGAAAGTAATGTATTCCCAGAAAAGCAATGTCAGCATGGTGGCAAATACACTACGACACGTGAAATGATTAATGAGCTTTGAAAGACTGCTGCAGACATTTAACAAGAGGTAATATTTTTGATGAGGGTGCTTTGGAGTGCATTTACTGAACTGTAACAAATATCAAGACATTGTATTTTCATATTCACACTTGAATGCAATGAAAGTTGTATTGATCTGCACAGTAACTTCAAACCCAATTACTAAAATAGTATAATATAGGATAGGCTAGGATAGTGTACAGTGAGTTCTGGGTAGTAACTGAATATATGTGTTCTGGATTACATAATCAGATTCCAAAAATTAAGTACTTGAAATTTGGAATTATATATTGCATTTATATTTGGAATCATATATTGCATTTTAAAATGCTCATGTTCAGATTACAGATTACATACAATTACATATATTATTCATACAATAACAGTACACTGTTTACATATATTATTTATACAATAACAGTACACTGTTCGTAATTTTAATTTTTTTTTTCTCTATTTTTTTCTTTTATTTAATTTTTTTAATTCTAGAATAAAAATCTACAATTCTTATCAGGAATATAATGTATATAATATAACTATTATATAAGAAAGTTCTTTTTTTTTTCTTTGGGAGGTGGAGGTGGGGGGTTAGGGTTAGGGTGTTGGAATTACTGAATCCTGATGAACCACCTATTACTACGCCTGAAATGCTGTTGTCTTTGAAACACATTAAATGCACAAATTGTTATTTTTTATTTATGTAATTCAGGAATTCCCAAACTTTTTGTCAGCAGAACCTCTTTAAATTAAAATATTTATTTTAAGTATATGCCCTGATATTTTAAGTTAAAAATAAAATTAATAATTAGTTGAATAATTTTACAACACAGTTGCATATTTACAGCTCTCTGATGTTGGCTCTCTGATGCTGTAATGGGCACATGTTCACATCTTTTTGTGTATTTATTTTTATCTTAAAGTGTTTATTTTTCTTGATTTATTTTACAATGATATATTTTATTTTTACATTTTTATGATTTATTTATTAGCTTTATCATCAAACTCCTTGCACTTCCTTCATGAACCCCTTGGGAAACCCTGACATGATGCACTTCATCTTGATAACAAAATATTGAATATGCTTTGTATCTGTCTCTTTTTTTAATTAATATGTTACAAGATTATCCAGTAACCCTTTACTTAAAGCCTGTATAATGCATTATAAAGGGTTATTAAAGGTTATAATGCATTATAATTATTCATAATGTGCATTGTAATGCATCATATCTTGTCGTAAATAATTATAATTATAAATTTAATTTAATTTGGTTAACCAAATTTATAGTGGAACAAAGAATTGATAAGTGTTATAATGTATGAACTGTGTTTACAATTATTCATGAGATTGTACAATGCATTATAAGATGCATTACAAGGCATAATTAATGTATTATAACTACTTTTATAATGCATTATACATAAAAGCTTTAAGTAAAGTGTTACCGATTATCCTATTCAAATCAATGTGATAACTTGTCAAAAGTAATCTAAAAGTAATCAAAAAGTAGTCTGATTATATTATCTAAAATGCATAATGTAACAGATTACGTTACTAATTACAATTTTCGTCATGTAATGTAAAATCAGCAGGAGACTACAGTTTTTAAGTAATCTAGCCTCTGTTTTACTATCCGAAACCCTATATGAAGAGGCTCGCAACCCATGGTTGGGTCACAAACCACTGTAAAATGTACTTAGAGACTCATAAAATATGGTCTTTTCACCCAGCTAGAACTCTTTAAAAAGTTGCACTTTGTTAAACGGTGTCTGCGATTTTGATGCAGTGGTAATCGTGCATATAACACAGAGCAGCAGTGACAGAGAGGACGCCCATGCTGTCTTTCACTATTACAGCCTGTTACCGCTTCTCCTCCTCAATGAAGTCTTACTCAGGGAAATTAACATCAGATTTGAACAGCAGGTGGTGCTTCCTGTTTTCCTGAGTGGGAGCCAAAGCAATTCATGACTCAAGGTTGCACGGACTCTGCTGGGCACGAGGCACATTCTGCAGCAGGACCATATGAGGGCCATTCATAATACTGACAACAATAGCAAAGCACACTGTCACCTCCAAGAAAAGCCCTGTTTCTTTCAGCAATCGTTCGCGATTTGATTAATTTATCACAGAGCGCGACTTGAGCAGCAGTGCCAGGAACTGACTTCGCTGTCAGCTGCATTATGTTACTGGTCTTATCGAATTGTTCGTGGTCTAGTGTTAAACAGATCTGTGTTTTCAGAGGATATGAAGAAAATCTTTAACTAAGGACATGATTTATACTTTTTTGGCAACTGATATTGTAGATGTGAATATGGCGGCAGACTAGTGACTATTTTTATTTTATTTATTTATTTATTTATTTTTTGTAGAGTATGTTTTGTTGATTTATGAAATTGACTTTTTTTATTAATGGCCACTTGGCACTTTCTTCTTCAAAATTGACTTTGTGGTAAAAAGGTTTTTCTATCTTTAAAATCATCCTATTTAATATTTTAATTCTGAATTTAATTTTAATATTTATTTTTAAAAATAACAAAATCATGGTTTTAAACTGTATTTAGACATCCTGAATTTTGCAACAGCTACCAAAAATAGTAAAACTCATATAAAATTAATGGAAATCAAAATAACTCATCTGCAATCAGCATTTTTCAAAGGTTAAGTGCCTTTGTAACCATTTGTTGAGAAAGGGAAAAATACATCCTTAATTTTTTAAGGATGAGAAGAATTGTAATAAGAGTTTCTTGTCTGTAAGAACAAACAAAAGGAAAGGTCGTAGCGCCAAACACTAGTCCGACAGTCCAATAGACCAATAGTATAAGGTGCGTAGATCCAAAAAGATCCTTGAACCTTTGTCTGTAAGAACGAAACGTCTCTCCTGTATTGTCATAAGCAGGTATGAGCAAGGTCCCAGGGGCTTCTTTAAAACTGCATTAAACCAGTTAGCTATTTTTAATGCATAGGATTACTTACTCCCATGAAATGGACGTATTGACAGCAGCCGATAACATGAGGGCTAATGGCAGAGAAGAGGCTGTTTTAATTAAGATGGGTCATTTCTTTTCTCTTGGAGGATAACGTGGGCTCTGTGTCAGCTCATATATTTTAGTGGCCACTCTCATCAATGGACAAAGTTGTGTGAAGAGGATGTTTGTGAAGGAAAGTAAGCCATGAGCCAAGCACAAAGGAATAGTAATGAGATTATTTTACCAGCTCTATTTTCCTGGTCATAACCCTTAGAAGAAACACAGGTGTTAAATGGAAAGTGTGTGTTCACCGTTATACTGTCGCAATTTTTTATATCATATCAAACTAACAATAATCGAAGATAAGTTCAGAGGGCTAAATAGAGCAAAATATGTCACAGCATGACTATATTTTTGTCCAAATTGAAGCAATATCACAATTACATTACTGTCTTTTATCTACTGCCTTTCAGTTTATATAAAATAATCTTTAGTGTATCTTTACACTCTAATGGAATATTAAAGTCTTTTTTAAGAAGATATCATATCCTGTTCCATCATATGCCTTTTAGTCAAGGCACTAGAAATGTTATGATACTCAAGTTACTCTACTGTATGTTTTATTTCTATTTATTATATATTCATTTTACATGAGCATATTTTTAAAAAAATAATAATTAGTTTGGTACTGTACATGTTAAATAACTGTAAATGTTCAAAAAAAACCCACCTTACAATATAAATGATCTTAAGGTTAATACCATAGAATGGATTATTATACAGGTCTCTGTTCATGATTGACAGACGTGGCTTCAGGCTATGATGTTAACTCAAGAGGCGCGTTATTCACAATCTGTCACCTGTTTTTCACTATTGCACTTGTGCTTCTGACTTGAAGTAGCATCACACTATTTATGGCATTTACGTATAACGCATTACACATGCGTTATTAGAGATACGTGAGCTTTACATATAATACAGGGCTTATGTTCTGACATCATTAGCAATTAAGACTACAATTCATCATACATGAAACACAAAGTGTTTTTTTAATATGGTATTTTTTAATTTCCTATGGCTTCTGTTTCTAATAATGGCTACTTTAGAAGTACTTTTTACTTTAATCCTAGCTTTTGAATTAAAGTTAATTGAATTCAGTGTCTGTTTTGTATTTGTGCATTTTGTGGCAATTTCACAATGCGGTTTCTCCGCAGCTGTTTTTGAAGATGTGTGTGTGCTTTTGGCCTGCCATTCTTGCACAAGCCCACCACCTGGCAACAGCGGCTGGCAGGAAGTGCACATTAAGCTTTGACTGCAGGCCCGTATCCACTGAGACTGCAAAAAATATGGGATTCCTCTCAACTGCACGACACCCTGTCCCACTTTCTTCTTCCAACTCCAGCGCTATTATCTCTCATCATCTCGGTAGTCCAGTGTTGCCACGTCTGCTAATTCTAAGCAACTTTGGGCTTGTTTTCACATCACATTTCTCATTCTCAACACAAGTTGTGTATTTTTGTCTTATTTCTAGAATATAGTGATGAATTTGGGCTTGCTTGTACTTGGCTCTTATAGCGCAATGAAATATGGCCAACCACAAACAGCAACTTCTTTTGAGTTCCATACTACATAGTGTCATTAGTAATCAGTATATTTTATTTTCTTTTTACTCCATGTCTTTACCTTTCCCAACGATGCATAAATACTCCCCTTTGTGCCACCGTTCTGAAGCAGCAACCTTGCTTATTTAGACTTATTTTAGTGAGGCATGTTGCCTATTTTGGGCTTATTTTGTCAGAGCAGTTTGCTTATTTTCTAGCAAGATCTGGCAACTCTGCAGTAGTTATCACATTGAAAGAGCCTAAATGTTTCCAGTGTCAATGCTTACGAGGTGTGGGAAGTGTTGAGAATCTTCATATATCATTTAATTATCTCATGTGGCGTTTTAAGTGTATCTGACACCTGTGAGTGGATCTATTGTGTGCACTAATTTGAGCCTATGAGGTAAAGAAAAAGACTGAGCTGATGGCTCTAAATTTAGGTTAAATTGTCATGCTTGAAAAAGGAGTGCACTCATTTTGGTAATGGTTTGGGGAATAAACTAGGACAAGTCATACTATTCTGTGATGGTCTCCGTTGTATCCCAATTATGTTGCAACATGCTGCTTTCTGCCATGTCACATTTACGTAGAGAGGGAGGCGTTTGTCTGCACCATTCATACATCCAGTGCTTTTCCTGGTTATCTTCTGCAGGTATCCCCTGCTGGTAGATGCTGTAACTATGACATTTTGCAGGTTTAAAGCATCTTTCTCCATTTACAGTCATTCAAACATTTCCACTGATTTTGATGTGTACCACCATAAAGTAGTTTGTTTAATGTGGCTGTTCTCAACTGATTTTGCATCCAGTTACAGTAAGTTCCAGATGCTCAAAGGCGGGAAAGTTCTTACTATTCACAGCCAGCAACCAAATTACAGTCTTTCTGTGTTGATGACCATGTCTAACCATTCACTGGTTGTAAACACAGCATTATCCACACATAAATAATGAAGAAGCTGTAACCGAACAGGATTACAGGTCATCTCTGCAGTCACACATGATCAGCAGTGCAGAAAATTATTTTATGAGGGGCTTCTGTTAAAATATTGCACAAACAACAAGTATGCATCCATAATAGCTGTGTGTAGAGAGTTTTATGTCAGGTTATTAAAACCACGGGTAGCTGTTTAGAACTGTGGATTCATTTCACTTCATAGGTAAGAAGAACATCAGTGAAAATGACAAATAACAATGAGAAATTCTTCTACTGCGAGTTCACAGTGAATTTATTCTTCACTATTCAACTCAAAGATCTTGGTTAAATCTATTTTTAACTTCCTGGTACTATGCCTTTTTACAAAAATGTGACTGACTTATTCATCACGTTGTCATTGCTATTTATTTACAGAGTATGCATCATCCTAAATGAGTTATGGAGTACCCCAGTTTTTATTACAGGTTACTGTATATTTCAGGCTTGTAAATGATTTTGTAGATCATATTAAGTTAGAGCCCGAAGTAAGTTATGTCCCAGAACCACCGTTTCACAAAAAAAGTGCTAAACAGTACCTTAAACATGAATCTAAATGCAAAAATAAAATAAAAACAAATACAAATAAATGAACTAGACTAATAGCCTACATAAAACAAAAACTAAGAATAGTTAGGTAATATAAGGATCTTTTTCCAGTATGGAGAGTACAAGAGCTATTTTTGGTCTATTTTTTAATCTATTTTTGGTTCTGACAGTGTTCTGCTGTGCTCACCAAGAATAAAAGAGGCTTTACCTACTTCTGCTCCACAAAGAAATAAAACAAGCTTTTAACATAGAAGAACGAATTCAAGTCAGTAGTCTTCTAACTGAAGAATCACCCCAGGCTGACAGTGTATTCTGAGGCTCTGAGATGTATGTTATACAGCCTATAAGAGAGAGCTTTATTCAGAGTTGAGTTAGCGAATGAAGTACCACAAAATTAAAGGATGGCATTAAATATTATTTAGCATCAGCCATAATGAAGTGATAGGCTACTGTAAATTATGTCAGGCATTGTCAAAGTACTCTACTTCCGAATATTGGAAAGCGAACGACGTGCTGTTGCTATGGTTACCGCTATAACGACCGTTGGAAGCGACTATTCGCCGTTCTCGCACAACTTTTGTGGTTCCGTGTGAAAACGCCTCTTAAATGTGTAATTACAAATACTTATACTATTAGTGTAAGTTAATAACGTTTATTAGTATATGAACTTTCTAGGTTTCGTTCGTGGTAAATGAGTCATCAGCAAACTCCTAAGGACTTTGATTTGAGTAGCCCGTATGTTCAGGTGAGGAAATCAATGTTATTTTTTTTTTTAGCGTGTCTGCATTGTAACTGCATTTGGCCTTGTGTGTCGGCTGCCGCCCTTAGCTTTAAGATGGGAATGCCTCATTCATTAGTAATCGAGTGGCTATTTCAAGAGGTGAGTCCGCGATCGTGAAGGGCTTTGAATCGCGCGTGTTCTTAAAAATGAGCCCCCACCCTCCCGGTCATCCAGCATTTCCCCGTCCGTCGTGCCTCCTTCCATGCACACAGCAGCACATGGTTACAATCAAGCCCATAAATCAGGCGCCTCCGATCGAATAGTCCGAATTAAGCATACATGCACATCAGACTGGGGCTGGCTGCTGCTGTTGCAGCAGGAGAAGCGAGAGAAACAGTCACACATCACAGGGAGGGATGGAACCAAAAAGCCTCTATAGTGATCAATATCTGACTGTCTTCTGCAAATCGCTGCAGTGCTTCACAGGTGTACACTCGAGTATTCTCATACGGATTGACTGAACTGGAGCCACATGTCACATGTGCTTCATAGGAAGAACCGGGGCATCATATGCTGCAAGCTGGATCTGGAGGAGGATGCTGCGGCAAGTGATACACAGAGGGCTGAAATCTTCTTTCTACTGGCTGGGTTTGTTCGTGAGCAGGCATCCGGTGTTCTTCCTCACCGTCCCCGCAGTCCTGACCATCATTTTCGGATCCACGGTGCTGAGCCGGTTTAAGCCCGAGACGGACCTGGAGATCCTGGTCGCCCCGACGCACAGCCTCGCGAAGATCGAGCGGAGTCTCGCCAACAGCCTCTTCCCCATCGACCAGTCCAAGCACAAGCTGTACTCGGACCTACACACCCCCGGCAGATATGGCAGACTCATCCTGCTGGCCAAATCCGGGGGAAACATCCTGGAACTGGCCGAGCAGGTGCTCCAGGTGCACAAGAAGGTCCTGGATATGCGTGTCAATTATAAAGGCTTCAATTACACTTTCGCGCATCTCTGTGTCCTGAGCCACCGGGACAAGAGATGCCTCCTGGATGATATCATCACCATTTTCGAAGACATTCGCTTAGCTGTTCTGTCTAACAGCACTTTCTCCAAGGTCCCCGTGAGCTATCCGAATACAACATTAAAGGTAAGAGACATATATTGTCTGGAGCACAGCGGCTGCGTTTCAAAACCTTGCGAGCCGCCTAACTAGGCTAACGAGACAGCGTTTTTTCGAAGCTTATGAGACGCAGCCTTTGTGTGCGATGGAGCGACATTGCAACAATGAAACGGCAAAAACCAGCTCGGCACATGCGACTGTGCCTCATAAAACCTTACGAAACGCTCAGAATTATGAATAGACTCCGTGCTGCTGTAATTCTAGTGTGTGCAGCCTCGGAATCAGCTGCATAGTTCTCTAGTACTGCACTCTGAGGAGCCTGGTGATGCAATGGACACTAGAAGACATTCACAGAATCTAGACTTTTACAATTTATCCTGATTTTTTTTTTTTTCATAATAGATACATTTTGCAGTATATTCAATCAATAATATTAGGACAGCATATCACAAGCAATATTATTAATTAAATACAACTGTTTGGAATCCAGTATCAATTAGGTGAGCTGTGTTAAAACATTCAAATGCAAACAGATCATTAAAAACATTGAGTTAATTGCAGTTACAAGAACCACTAACATTTTTCTGTATTACCTCTATGAAGATTTCTTAAGCTGTATTCACTTAATAGTTGTATGCAATTTTTGAAATGTCTTACATACACAGGTAACTAATCTTTTTAAACAGAGTAACAAACACATCCTGCCTTCACAAGACAACAAGTTACTAAACATGACAATAAAGCGACAATAATTTTTGGGAAACAGTGAAACCATATTAATTCTTCAGGCCCCAGTGCATGCTGGGAAGACCACTGCTAGAATTATGAGCAAAAGCTGTGCTTATATAAGAAATGCTTGAAAATAAATATTTTAAATGTTCACCCAAATTTTGATCATAAGAACATGAACATAATTCTGTTGAATATACTTTCATTTATATATTGCATTTCACAATCTACAGCAGCACAGAATCATATGTTGCAGTGTATTGTTACTACAGTAGGATATGACAATAAAGCAACAACAGTTGGGAAACAGTGAAACCATATTACTTTTTCAGGCCTTAGTGCATGCTGGGAAGACCATTGTTGGAACTGGGTAAAAGGTGTGCTTATATAGGACATGCTTGTAAAACTGTTTAAACTACTTACATAGATTCATCAATAATATAAATTTGTGATTATTGAAAATTATTGAAATATTCTACATATCCCCCAAATATTTTAAATGATTTTAGCCCAAAAACATGAACATAATATATTCATGATCTACAGTAGTATAAAATCATTTCCTGCAGTGTATTGCACATGATTAAATTTCAAGTGTCCTAAACTGAGACAGAATATGCTAGTATGTAAGACTAACACAGTCTTTATCAAAATGCTGCAGTATTCGCAGACGAAAGACTAAATATAACACAACAGTACAGCAAGCCAGATATCTTATTGTTTTCCCAAGCCTACATCAGTAGGAGTAGAAGCAGGATCTGTGTGAATGAGGCGCTTACTGTGGCCTCTACAAGAGCTCATTCATATTGTGCCAGTCTTTTTCAGAACATCTTGAAGCTGTATTGCTGAATCCAAGGCTACATCGCTTTCTCAGCATAGAGTGATGCACTGTCCACCTCATTACTGGATGCTGAAATATTGAGACTATTGAAAAGAAAACAATAACACTCAGTCTGCTCTGGGTTTTATTAATTCAGCATTGTTTTGGTGCAAAAATAATGTCGTTCAACTGTGGAGATTGTCTTAACATATTTATCCAGCTTCATGCTGTGGTTTGATATTAGCTTGTGTTTTCTTCTTGGCTGTTTTGCTTGTCTGACATTTAGCTAAAAGACACCAAGTACACACTGCTGCCTTGAGATTTGTATTTATTTATTTATTTATTTATTTATTTTTTGGTTATGGAAGACCATTTTAATACATTGTTGAAATGTGTTAAATCCATTCAAGTACCAGAACAAATCCACACCAACAAAGCTGCTCATTAACTGGTTTGCTTATTCTGCAAGTCACACATGACTATAATGTGGAATTAATATTAAAATGCAGCAGTGGCGTAGCAACTTTGACCACTTTTACATTTGTGTTTTATTGTCCATCCTTAACTTTAACAACTACAGAGCCCTGCACATGGCATGCAGGAAAAATACGTATATTATAGTCATGAATTATGAATTAATTCCCTCGTTTTAGTAAAACGTGGCCATGTTGTACCATTTACAAATGTATAGTGTAAAAATGTGCAGTATATCGATTTTTTTTTTTTTTTTAATCCAGAGATTGATTTTGATTTTATAGGATATATTTTATTATAAGAAATATTATATGGAATGAGCTGGAGCTTTAAACCTTTTTTGCGATCGGCACATGGCTGCTACTGCTATTTCTTCCAGCAGCCCATATTACAGATCTCAATTCATTTGTTAATCAACTTCAGTATTCCACAGATGTTCCAAACGTACCAATTATTTAACATATTTTCGGACGGCAGTTGATTTTCACTGATTGCAACTTGTTAGATTGCATTCAAATTCAATTTCACTCATAACAGTTTCCTTTAATGAAGGAAATAAATGAAGTAACTGGTTTGTTTTGCCTCTAGGATGGTCGAGTGTCCTTTATTGGCCATCAGCTGGGTGGCGTGGCCTTGCCTGCAAATAACCGGGATCAACAGGTCAAGTTTGCTCGCGCCATCCAAATCACCTACTACCTCCGCAACCTTGGGCCAGTGGTGCAGGACATCATTTCTGAGAAGTGGGAGAGTGAATTCTGTAAGCTGGTGCACCAGCTGGCTACAGACAGCCAGGAACTACACATCCATTCACTTACATCCTTCAGCTTATGGCGGGACTTCCACAAGACAGGCATGCTGGCCAAGAGTGAGGTACTGGTCAGCTTAGTGCTGGTGCTCCTGGCTGCCACCATCTCCAGCTCTATGCGAGACTGCTTGCGTGGGAAACCCTTCCTGGGCCTGTTGGGCGTCCTTACCATCTGCATCGCCAACGTGACGGCAGCTGGGATTTTTTTCATCTCTGATGGGAAATTTAACTCGACGCTGCTTGGGATCCCCTTTTTTGCCATGGGTAAGTGCGGCTTTGTTCACGGAGACTGCAGTGATTGTATGTAGGATTATTATAATTGCTGTGTGACTCCTCAGGAGGGAGGGTATAATTGTTTTCCATGGCAGTCATCAGGGTCAGTGCTTGTGCAACAGTGGGCTTCATCATTATGGAGGGAGAATCTGTGATATTATGAATAGAAATGGAAGATAATTAGAGGCCAACATTTTTGTGGTACAGTGAAAAATCTGTGAATGTTTGCCTGAAAATTTCATAATGATGGTGAAGAATGTCAAGTTAAAATTAATATAAATTGATGTAGCATTAACATGATCTGCAGATCTTATTGATGGTATAGTAAATGTACCACTCGTGATAAACCACTGAATGTCTCAGTAAATTGTTGACCTTTTTACATTGAATCAAATAATGGTGGGGCATAATATATTGATATAGCATAGTGGTTCCCATCTGGTGGGTTACAGGTCTGCTCTGATAGGGTCATCAACAGCAAGAAAACAATCAATTAAAAAAAGCTAAATGTAAATAATAATATGTAACAAAATATATAATCGTGACACTTTCTACATGTCGTTTGTTGTTGACATCACAGGACGTGCATCCAATCAAATTCTGCGGTGTTTACATACTCATGTCACTTGTTTAAAACCTAGCCAAATCGGGAAGGTGTCAAAACGGACAGATTAAACACTCTTTTTTAAGAAAATCACAAAGAAGCTATGTGAGGTAAAACCAGACTACAATAAATGGCTTACTGTAAACATACTACACTAAAAGGATAAACATGGTTGGTGCCTGCTATAATGTGTTTTTCTATAGTAAGTGGTTATATTCAAATAAACAGAATGATTGCAAGTGTGATTGTGCTTTTATATGGTAAACAGCTTGATAAACAAGTATTTAATATTGAATAACTTACATTTTAAACCCAGTATTGCCCCTCTACTCTGCCAATGGAAATAGTTCCAACGAAATCAAGCGGTTGAGTGAATGTTTCAATGACTCTTTAGTGAATGAGTGTTTTCAACGAATCCGATGAGTAAATGATTCATTGACTCATTCAGTCATCACGTTCTCGAATGAATCAGTGTTTTGAGTGAATCGGTTCAGTGAAAGATTCAGAAAGACTAACAAAAAGTTATTTGTCACCACCTTCTGGTTGATATAACCTGTCATGAGTCAGAAAAAAATAAATAGATAAGTGGACAGATGAAGAGTAATATAGAAAAATGCATTTCAGTATTTTGCTTTTTGATGACATTTTGCTGTGTTGGACCCACTTGATGACAAATGTCAGATTTGGAAATCTGACAAAATGGATTCTGTCAAATGGATTTGGTAAACCATAATAGTGCTTGACTGTAACTTAATCGAGAATTAATAATGTAGTAAGTCCAAAAAGTGATATTAGATAGCGAACATGTCATTGCACCAATAAATGCAATGTGAATATTTTAGTCTGCATAATGTTTATCCTTTAATGATAATTAGCTCACTCTCTTTCTATTGTTCATGCATTTTGGGAGAATAAGGAACAGTCATTAATTTCCAACAGTGCTGTGTTCTTTCTGACGTGTTAATTTTGTGAACCCCTGGGAACACAATCTAGCAAGCTAAAACAAACTTGGAAATTTAACGAACTCCGAACTCAACACATCTCGCAGGTGTTAAAAACACGCTTAGATTTTACACCTGTCTAGCTTGCATTAGATGCCCTTAGGTGACGACTGTCACAACCCTCAACTGAGTGGAACTAATTAGCTTCGGATTTAAAGCGTGTCGATTTGTTTGCTCCTGTGGAGGTAGAATCATGATTCGCTCAAAACAAGGATATACAGGGTGCAAAAGCACAATTACAACCTGCGGAGAATAACCGCTTACAACATTCTTATTCTCAGTTAGTCGCTACAATGAGTTTGGTTATTGTAGCAGCTCGATAGAATTATCAACCATCAGTTACATGCGGCTTCCCAATTTAAGAAGACAGCAACATTGTCAGTGAAGAGACTGACTGTACTGTAGGATTTTATGATCATGAATATCCTTGTGGAGCTTGTGGATCAAAGGTAATAATGCTTGGTGCTGTACTGTATACTCATCTCTTAAGCTTCAGCCAGCCATTTACAGCGTCCCTAATGATCTGGGCCCCTCAGATGCTCAGTCTTATTGCAAGGCTAGCCCAGCGTGAAAGATTAATTGCTCCCTGACCACTGGATTTTGAGCTCTTTGCACAATACCAGAGGACCTGTGATTTACTGTGCTTTGCGTTTGAGCTTCGCAGGAAGGACAATCTGGAGAAATAGATTTTGTCCCGCCGGCAAAGATGAATGGTGACACTCTACATGGCACATCACAATGTGCTGCGGGAACCCCGGGGACACGGGGTGGCTCCGTCAAGTTGGAGAAGTGACATCGGATTCAAGTTTGTGGATGATTCTGAAAGGTGTTTTGATAGAATAGACACAATTTAAATTGTGGTTTAAAGTATGGCTTCAGAAGTCTTGGAATATAGTGCGTATGTTTGGACTACTTTTGTCATTTTTATGTTTTTTCTTAGGTTCTTTTTTAAACAAGTCTTGTCAAGCTACGTAATAAACCTTTGTCTTTAATGGAACAAAAAAGAGTTGAAATGACAGAATATTCATATTAGGGTGAACTGTCCCTTTAAAAGGACTTGGCAGAAGATGGATGCTCTGCAGAAAACAATGTGCGACACTGTTTTCTGAGACAATGAATGGAGTGCATTCTATACCTTCAATTTAAGTTTGGAGGTTATTTTTGTTTAGACACATACAGCAAGGGGCCTATTTATAGGCTTGCTTCCTGCCTCACGTCTTAGTGGTGGAGCGGCGAATGCTTTGTTCTGCTGGGACAAATGACAGGATAGGAAATCAATGTCAGAGTACTCACTCCCCTCCTGATCCCAGTGCACATACAGTAAAGCTGTTTGCTGTTGATGTATGATGAGCCTTGCTCATGAAAATTATATAAAATACAAAGTTAATTCTCATAATATCATATTTATTTTTCAATATAAAAAACCTTAATTGAAAGGGATGTGCATCAAAATTACAATTTCTGTCATTATTTACTCAGCTGCTGTTGTTTTTTCATGCACCACAAAATGATCATTTTAAAGAATCTTCAAGCATACCAGAAAGGATTTGTAGAAATAAATAATAAATAAATAAACCAGATTTATGTCGAAAAAATCCACAAATTGTGCTCTGTGTAATGCAAGTAGATTTAATATTTCAATCTGTGGTCCCCTTCACCCTCTCCAAAAATAGTCAAAGTCTGCTCTGCTGAATATTCTGAAGCTGAACAGATGCGAGAAGTTGACATGGTGAGCGAGTCATGTTGACAGCAAAGAAATGAAAATTCATAAAAGAAAAGAAAGGTGAAGCCAGAAATGCCAAAATCACACTGTTTTATAAAAAAGCAGAGTTTATCCAACAATTCATATTAAAATAACAGACAAATTATGTTAAGCCTAAGTAGACCATTGGTGCAGATGGTTTTTGTGATCTACACTGTGAAAAATTACTTTTTTTGAAGTTAAAATAAAAATAAAACAAAGATTATGAGTAATTTTTACAAGAAAATACGTTATCTGTCTTTCTACATCAAAATTTCACAATCATTCAGTGTGTTACTTGCCGTTTCAAAGTATATTCTACAACAACAAAAAAATTTCAGTGTACTTTTGGGAAATGTGGCCCAGGTTAGGATAAAGACTGACTGTACCCCTTCTGCAAATGCTAATTTATTTTTCATGTCATTGAAAATTAAGAAGACCTGTCTTTGGCTGCTGTTCTGTAGAAACTATTTTGCCTTGAAGTGAATTTCGGAGCTTATCTACAATTCCATTTTTTTTTTTTTTTAAATGTGTAAAAAATCAGTAAAATGTGGCATGCTAAAGTTGTCAAAATTACAAAGAAAATATTGCTGCACCTTTAGTTTGTTTTCCTTCAGTCTTATGGGCACATCCGTTTATGAAATTTGGCTAAAATATGATAGAGTTATGATAGAGAAATGATAAGCTTAAGAAATTAGATCATTATAAGAGAAAAGAGATGAAAGATAAATAGATAACACTGATGAACAAAATAAAAGAACTAATCAAAGAGCAGATTAAGACAAAATTAGGAGAAAGATGTCTAAATGTAAGTGAACTTTAACATTTTGTCATGTCAAATGCTTCCCGTAGCTTGTTACTGGAATACAGCCTTTTTGAAAATGTCTGAATTATGCTACTAGAAAAATGTAGTTAAGTTGGAGTCTGGGTTTAGAGGTCCGCATGTCTGTCGTGAGCCATAATGTAAGTGTGTGTACGTGTGTGTGTGCAGTGGTGTAGTCACTCCCCAGCACGTCAGTCCTATTGATCGAGCTCATTTAGGGCCACAGACTGTGGAACAGCATGTGCCCTGGGATCTGGACCTTCTCTTTGCAGTTCTCTCCACACAAGCATGATTGTGCCTGGTCATGGCTAACACACATTCACAATGCCTGGGAAGCCCAATCCCGTCTCAATCACCATTCTAGAAACAAACACGTACAACCACCATCATTTACAGCAGACCTTCGCTGTCTCCCGCAGGAAAATATAGCTGATGGGGTGTTAGTAGATTGAAAACTGGCCATGTTGAATGCCATTGATTTGCCTCTGTGCTAGAAGGCAAGAGCAAGTCCTGGGGAAGAGATTAGGGGTCTTACCAATGAACTACTTATCACAAATGTCTTCAAGCATCACATAGTACATGCCATTAAGCCTGTGGCTGAATAATTTGCCATTGTCAGGAGGAAGAATCAGGATGAGAAAGGTTTGTTGGACATCGCAAGCCAAGAGAAAAAATTAATTTGCATAGTTTTGTCAGGCATGATGTGCGACCGTTGAATCGGTGCGTGAAATAGAAATAGTAACAGACATCCAGCTATTCTTCATCCTCTCTCCGTTTGTCATTAATATTCCAGTCCTTTTATCCTTCAGTTGTATGATTTATGTTTCACAGGTTTTTTTCTGATTGAAAATTATGCAAGATTGGAAATTACTGGAATGGGTTTTTTCCATTTAGTGGCTTACTTCAAGTGGAATAATTGGCATTAAAAATACAAGAGTGTTTTGGATTGAAGCTGTTTGAACTTGACAACATTTTTACTGCCGTTTTTATCCTTCTAGACCACTAAAAGGAAAAGTGCTGTTTTTGGTGTGGGAGTACAATTGTTAGGAGAAATAGATCTTCCGGTGAAGGCCTTGAACACACTGACATATGCTGACAGTGGCATGTTTTACAATGACATGAAATGCTGTCATAGATTGTAAGGTAGATTCTCCCATGAGTTTGTGTGACTGAAGCCACGGCGTATAGAAAGCGAGTGATGGAAAAGGGCGATCATGAGCTATTCAGCCGCTTCCATGATTGCTGTTTTCCGTTTAAGGCTGATGTATTGTTTAAAACTGTACTATCTTCTACTGTATGTTGTAGTCATTGTCTTTTTGATATCAAAGTAGCCTCATTACTTTGTGTGAAACTGATAATGAACAAATAATTGTGAGTTTGAGGTCAAGAAATTTCAATAGTTGAAATAGTGTGGCCCATGGCACAATAAATGTCTCCATAAGAAAAGTACACCATAAGAAAAATCTGAAAGTTTTAACTATTCATTCGAGATGGATATAAAGCCCCAACTTTTTTTATTAGTCTTCTTTTATTGGACAGTCTTTTTCATATGTGAATACTTTGTACTTTGTCTTGGCTATTTTTAAATTGGTTCTTTATGCTTAGCATAAAAGATCTTAGGGCAGTTTCTTCTTTCTTATTTATAGGTCTATGATCGATTTAATATTTCATGAAAAGAATAAATATATTAATCATATTATATTTACTCTCACCTTTTTTACTTAATATTTTAATAAGAGACTAAATAGGAGACTTTTCAAAAACATAAAAAACCTACCCCCAACTTTTAAACAGTAGTGTATTGTACTATGTTTCTATTGAAATGACAATCTTGAAATTCCAAGGTTAAAAATGGAAACTTATTCATTGCCAAACACAGCTAAATGATGGTTTGTAGAGTCAACTGCAGGATTGATGAGGTCCACTCCAATGAAATTATGTGCGTGTTACTCAAGCCCTCTGCTGATTTACATGCGGTGCATTTGCACAAACTTTTTCATTATCAGTTGCAGATGCAGCAGATGTGTGGGGTGCCACAAAAAGCAGCAGCCTTTCAATACAATGATTCTCGCTACGACAGAAGTGTCACACCATCCTCTCCATCTTCTGACTGCAATCATTTGACTGGCTCTGCAAAAGTGGCCAGCTTTCTACTTAGACACTGTTGTGTTGAGTTTTGTGCACATCGCACACCTAATCCTTAGCAGCGGGATTAACGGTGAGCTGTGATGTGTGCCGTGTTAAGATAAGGACATGTTCACTGTCAAAGGACATGCTAATTTTGGGCATTTTTGTAATGCAGCGTTCTCAGCATGTTTTATTTTTATTTTTGAATGAGCAGTGCTACCTTTATACTGATAATGTCATGCAAGAAAATGAAAGACATTTTTTTGCACTGCAAATAAGATATATTTATTTGAGAAATAAAATTGTGTAAGATATGATATGAATACATGAAAAGCACATTAAAGGAATAATTGAGGAATAAATGGTCTCACCCCCTAAGGCCATCCAAGATGTAGATGAGTATGTTTTTTCATCAGAACAGTTTTGGAGAAATTTAGCGTTACATCACTTGCTCACCAATGGATCTTCAGCAATGAATGGGTGCCGTCAGAATGAGAGTCCAAACATTTGATTTGTTTCTTACAAACAGCTTTTCGCTTCACTAGACATTAATTGATGTTTTTTATCAGCTGTTTAAACTCTTTTTCTGATGGCACCCATACACCGCAGGGAACACATTGGCGAATTACTCCAAATCTGGTAAATTATTCCTTTAAATCAAGCATTTGTAGCATTAGCCACAAAGAAGAACTATGATGATACCATGTTGCATGTCTAAAAAAAAAATGTGGTAATACCACTTGTAAATAAATATAAACAAAGAATATCTTAAAGAATATCTTTTCAGAGGATATATAGGCTATTGTACGTCTTGTCAGTGCAGCACTGAAAGACTGATACAGTATGGAAATCCGTGTAATATTTTTCCCATCTTCTGTCACAACTGGACATGCTTTATGAGAGGTATACGAAGGGTCCATCCGTAGGGTGTTTTCCTGCCGGTGATGGATGTGTTTGCAGCTGCTCTGGTGCAGAAGTTTTAAAGCAGTAATTTTGTTTAATGACTCACTGCACTGCAGCGAGAGAGGTGATGCAGCTCTTTATATTGAAGCCACGGCCTCAGAGTAGCTTTCCTCCAGCCGGTGCCGGCTGGAACTGTCCATGGGAGGCCTGTGACAAACTGCCCTCCTTAGCTATGTGGAATGTTGTACCTGTCCACCAGCACCCAGAGACATGAGGCACAGCCCTTTATTTCCTACCTTACCCCTTGTGAGACTTGCAGAGAACACTGCAGTTCAGTTCCCTAGGTGTTCTTACAAAGTAGCATGGGAGAAACACTATGGAGGAGGGAATTCACTATGAATGAATTGTGCCCACTGTTTATTTGTGCATGCGGTCTGAATTGTTTCAGTACTCGATTCACTAAGGGAATTATGCAAATCCGGTAACACACAAACACCCACAAAAACACAGTTTGTGCATTGCAATTTCTCCTTTTGCAGGCCAGTTCTGAGTGTTAGGTTGTGTAGGATTCTTTTACCACAATCTTGTTTACTAGCCTAGGATCTGAATCTGCTTTTTAAAAACATTAGAAGTAGGGCTGGGCGGTATATCGAGTTTGTACGATAGGGCTGTCACGATATTAGATTTTTCATATCACGGTTATTGTGGCCAAAAGAATTCACGATATCGATATATCGCGATATCTATAGAAACCTTGGGGGGGGGGGGGAGATATCAGTCAAATTATTTTTTACTTTGTTTATTAAGTTTTTCTTTTTCACCCAACGATCATAAAGATACTGATAAGCACAGGGCACAAGACTCTGGCTTTCTCTGTCTTCTTTGGAGCTCCTATGAAATAACGAGAGAAAATACTATCAAGTTAAAGAGTATGATGAATAAATATTAATGGTAACACTTTACAATAAGTTGTCATTTGTTAACATTAGTTAATGTATTAACTAACATGAACAAACAATGAACAATACATTTATTACACAGTTTATTCATCTTTGTTAATGTTAGTTAATAAAAATACAGTCGTTCATTGTTCATGTTAGTTCACAGTGCATTAATGTTTACAAACACAACTTGTAATTTTAATAATGCATTAGTAAATGCTGAAATTAACATGAAATAGATTAATAAATGCTGTAGAAGTATTGTTCATTCTTAGTTCATGTTAACTAATGTAATGAGCTAATGTTAACTAATGAACCTTATTGTAAAGTGTTGCCAACTTGCCATATTAACATCTAAACTGATACTTTAACCTGTTAACTTGTGTACCCGTGTTTTAAGTTCTTTAACCTACGGCTGCGCCGGCGCCACTGAAGTCATGTAGTAAGAGCGATGCTAATTCAGTTTTAATGTGCGTCTAGAACGGCCGCAGATGAGGCATTAAGTGCATGGCACTGCGACCAACTTACCATTTTACAGAGTTTAATGTAGCAATGTGGTCGCTCAGTTTTTCTAGATCAGTTTTAATCACGTAACTGTTAATAGATTTGAACAAAGAAATAAAGTGCTTCTACACACAGGCCGTATTGATTGCAAATACAAAAATAAGACGAGTAAAGAAAACTCGGTACTTATTAAAATAATCACCCTTTACTTAAATATATGAACACAGAAAACCTCTGTTAACACGTTAATGTACCATTTCCCATTCTATGACTAATAAAATAATCGCAACTTACTCTGTATAACTGAACACGGCTTTGATCGGAGTAGCTGCGTGTGCTGCGACTTCTTCTTGTTTGACAGGTGTCAGGGTTAAGGCGCACCTGGAGGTCAAACAGATACTGGCGCTGGAGTATTTACATGTCGTGTTATCATGTGTCCTGTTCATTTTAAATATTGCTGTTATTGCCAATACCGGTATATCGTCACACACTAAATTAACACGATATCGATAATCGATGCTTTGAATATCACGGTTATCGTCAATGCCGGTATATCGCGACACCCCTATTGTACGATATATCGATATTTTCTTTATAAGGGATTCGATATGAGGCAATACCGTTTATATCGATATACAGTAGTTTGATATGAGTGCATCTGAAAATATAGCGGAGGACACAGACTGAGCTGCTGCGGAAAAAGTGCATAATCCAATTTGTTCTAAACATATGACAAGCTTCATATTATGGCCTGGTAAGACATAGTAGCCTATAGTTTATAGTTTCGCATTGTCCAAGCGGCTCGGCTCATCAGATCCTCTGACAGAAAGGCTGCGCCAAACAGACGGAGCTCAATTAAATAGGAGAGCAATAATTCTGACTAAAATATACATTTCACTGAAATATTTCTAGTTGGACAATAAATGTGACTTAGAATTTTAAACACACAAGTAAGTCTATTTTTATGATAGCACTGACTGTAAAGTGATTGTAATGTGGTAATCAAAATACCCTAACACAACTCTGAGCTTTGTTCTCATTTATTTTCATTTTTAGTTTAGTGAATTTAACTTCCGCTTTAAAAGCATTATTTTTTATTTTAGATTGCAATGTTACAATTGTAAAAAAATTATGTAAATATAAATATATACGTAATATATATAAGGGAAACAAGTCAATTTAGCTCAAAGGAAATCATTTATGATTTTATAGGGAATTTGAACAGAATCACTGTTTCACGGCGGATCACTGAGTCGGCAGCGAGTCACTGAACGAGCCGTATAACATCAACTCTGCACTGGATATTAAAATCCAAAATATAGTGAAAACACTATTAAATAGCACAGTAACAAGATCGGCAGTTTAAGACATTAACTTGTAAGCACAAAACACAAGATACTTCTCTTTTCAATATAAATAAGACTTTATTTATATAAACCTAAAACATGTAAACTAATCTAATCTAACACATGAACACAAGCATTCACACATTCACACGTTGCAAAAAGGGAGAAAGTGAGGAAAGAATGAGTTTACAGAATGAAAATGTGAATCCCAAGTTTATAGCAATATGTGCAATTGCCTATAGACCTGAACCATCAATCACTTAATTAACCCTCGCATTGAGTTTCTCAATGAGGCTAAAATTTATATTAAACTGCACCGACTCAGCAAAAGTCTGGAGGTTGTACTTGCTTGTGTTGCCTTAAGGAATTCCCTTGCGTCCTTGTGGTCTTTGGAGAAAGGGGTTTCCCGAGGTTGCTGATTGGCTGAGTTCAGTGGTCTTTCGTAGTGATGTCTTGGGCGTTGGCTCTTGATGCGGAGTTGGTCTGGTTGAAGTTTGGGTGGGTGCAGTCGAAGCTGGACTTTGCGGCAAACTTAACTCACGGAAAGACAAGAAATTAAAGTAAAAGAATAAAAGAATGTAACGAGACTAGGTGGTTTTTCTTCTCATTGTGTTGGCAGCTGGCACGTAGGCCAGAGCACGCTCAAAGAGCAACGTCAAAACGCGGTGGCAAAAGAGAAGAAGCAAGAGAGGAACCAACCGAGCTAAGAGATGGTGTCCTGAGTATTTAAACTCGGCTTCTAGACCGTACTATCTGGACGTCTTGACCAATTAGAAATGATCTTGGCTTGTGGTGTTGTATGTTTCTCCTCCCCATTCATAAATCTAAAATGTTATCTTATCAGTCATATGGTCCAAATTTTCCCGCTCTTACAGAGTACAATTTTGGACATGATTTCTCTAACAAGACTATGGTACATTTGACAAAGAATTGATTGGAAGAAACATTTAAAGCATGATTTTTCAAACTCATACATACCCAACAAGGATATGAACTCTTAAACTATTCCCTAGTTATTAAAATACATACATAATATGTGATTAAAACATGATCATCAATTGTGTGGGTTACATACATAATATGGAGTTCATTAGTTGCTCATAAGTCCTTTTAAGATGATTTTAGGTGCATATGGAAGCGACTCTGTGGACAAAGGAATTTCAGTCTGATCTTTCTTCTATGTGGAGATAAGAGAAGCTGTGATTTCTATCGTGGAACACATGTGATGGCCATCTCTTTGATCATCAGTTCTGATTACTTGCCCCAAATTTGACAGTTTCCTTCCTTCATTGGACTTATCAATAAGTGTTCCTTTTGTTTTAATGTTGCAAGCTGTTCTGTGAAAGAGGCTTGTTGGTTTGCTTTCTTCAGAGGGCTGGAGCTAGGAATCTGATTTATGACGAACATCCTGTTGCAGCCTTGGGATCCTCTCTGGAATTTCGGCTCCTCATGTTTCAATGTTCGGATCGAATCTTAACTTTGTCTGACTCGTTCTGATCCTACACAATGTTAGAATGAAATGTGATTTTAACCCTTTTTTGCACATAGTGTAAAAGCTTGCATGGTTACATTCACTCTATTTGTTTTCATAGCCTTTATTATGTATTGGTTTTTTGGATAACATTGGGCAGTAAGTGAAATATATGTATATATATATAAAATACCAATTTTAAAAAAAAAATCCAAATGCTAAAACGAAAATACCGAGATACATACCGTATATCGCAAATCAGCCAAAAAATACCGAGATATGAATTTTTGCCCATATCACCCAGTCCTAATTAGAAGTCTGCTCGACTATCATTGTTGGGAAGTAACTAACTAAAAGTAGAGACACAACAATGTAAAAAAATTATTTTTTAAAGTTGTAAATAGAACAAGATTAGTGGAGTATGTTTTAAGAGAAAATGTGGTATTTCTAAGTAAAAAGACTAAAATCATAATTGATTCAATGTGTTACTTATGTTTTTTTCAGTGTACTAACATAGGAAATTTTTTAGTATCTCATCTATAATATTCATTATAATATAATTATTTAATTTTTCATTCATTTTTCATCTCTCTTATGTAGCGCTGGAAAGTCTGATTCATTAGTGAATCAGTTTGTTTGGGCATTTCATGTAAATGAACAGATTCACAAAATGAATCACACATCCGTATATGTGCATGCTATATTGTTCTTTTCCATCACTCAGTGAATATATGAGCAGATGAATAAAACCTGATCTGTGCTAAACCTATTTTGAATAGAATGGGTTGTTTGATGATGAAAAGAATGTCATTTACTTCATTTTAGCATTTTTCATCTAGATGGATTGCAGGTGGTTAGTGAAAATACTGTTTAGTGGGTTTGCTCCTATACGTCCTCACTGTTGTATGTTAATGATATATGATAATGTTGAAGTATGATAGTGAAGTAAATGTATGTATGTTGTAAGAAAAAATGATGAGGACATTGAAGATCTCAATGAAGATGTTTATTGCAGCATAGCAGTGACAAAGTACATGTTGTACCTAGGGTTCAACGGAGTCTGAATGAACCCAGAACATACTAAGTTCAAACCTTTTATACATTTTCAGTTTACTACCCTTCATGTAAATGAACTTGCTCCTATTGTAACAGCTGTAGTCTGTATGTTAATTAAGTTCTGACACTCCTTTGTCTGAGGTGGTTCTCTGTGTCCCACACCTGTCCCATTCTACAATTGGTCACCATTTGCTCAGGATGTGATCATCCCAAATGTACTACAAACAACATAACTGTTGACTTTCTTCTTCTCTATAATAATTAAGCCATTTAGGGAAATGAGCATGATCAAACATATTGTGGAGTGGAAGCTGGGTCGAGGCAGACTATAATTTCTTACAATGTCTTGAACAGCAATGGGTCACTCACTACTCCACGTTCAGGTATGCTGAGAGTCCCATTGACACTATTGTGCTGGTCCAGTGAAATCCTAGACGTTGTTGAAATGGTTTTATTTTAAAAGCCTTAAAAATCTCTGTCTTACTCTGTGATGTATAAGCGGCATTCTTGTGCCTGCTCATGGCTTTGTACTTTCAGTTTTGAATACACTCTATTTGCTGCTGCACACCTTAATGTTTGGTGCCGCTGTTGCGGCAAAACGTGTCAATCTTGTTTCAAGATGTCACACTCCTCTAGTGGCCCAGATTTAATTTACACCCTTGAATGGATGGACCCCTTTTGACATAGCTAGTTTGAAACAAAATCACTGCCATACAGTAGATGCTATTTTAGGAGTAAGCTTTTGCATACTGTCACTGGATGACAGAAATTAAGATGGAGAAAGAATGAAATTGTTTTACAAAAGAGAAGCAAATAAAAGAATGACATAATAGTGGATATTAATAACTGAAAGCATTTATAATGTAGAGAATATAAGAAAGAATAGTGTTCTTATATTTGTTAAAGCGCTAATCCAGTGATTCCCAGCTACCACAGGGGGCACTTAAGCAAGTTTGAGGAGGTACTTGGCAAGATTAAACCCATAAAACAGAAATTAAGGTGACTAAAAGATTATAGTAATTAAAAACTATTCATCTTTTTTCTTTGTAATAAATAGCTTAACAACTTTCTGACTTTTTAGGGAAAAAAGACACGAGTCTTTATAATAAAGTCCATTTAGATTATGTTAATTCTAAATGATATGTAGTATATAAGAAACATTTTTTTCTGATTTGATGTAGATGAAGACAGCTTGAGCCTCCCTGATGGAGCTGTTTGGGAGCATAAGACAAAAAAAGCTTGATCTAGGCAGATATGTAGTAGTTTAGTCATGTTTTGTCTCTTTGTCCTGTTTCATTAGAGACCTTTAGAACTGAGCACATTTTCTTTCTGCCCTTGACCAGCAGCCTGATGGCACTCCATTTATGTTGTGGTGATTCATTCTCAGCCCACACTGAAGAAATTGCCATGCCATTCTGAATAAGAGTGTGGTAATACATTTAGAAGTACCATTCCAGTACCTCTCGTTTGTCCTACATAGGGAAATCCCTCTTGCATCATGTTTAAGTGATATGTTAGCATCTGGAACCCAGAACAGCGGAATGCTAATACCTAAATAAAACATCATCTTTGTTGTTCAAATATTTATATTTTTAATATTTCAATCAATAAAATGCCAGTAATTAATGATAAGAATGCTACGATAAGTGTTTCCCAACCTTTTTAAACTTACAGCTCATCAGTAAGGCTGAAGTATCACTTCACTGGCACCAAACCAGAGATATGTTCATTTTAACTCATATCAACATTTATATCCCACGAGAAGATTGTCAGAGGACTTCTATGGCAGGCCAGTGGCAAAATATCCTTGATTCACGTCTAAGGTTAATTAAAAAATAACATGGAAAGTTGTGTGTTATTTTTTGCGGAAAATGTAGTGGAGTTCAGTGTTTGCATTTACCATGCATTTTGATGCAATTTTGACAAGTATTTAATCTGTCTTTGTTGTTACTGAATGTAACTGATACTGAATTCAGAGCTTTGAGACATTCAGTGCCATTCATTGTTCTGTTTTTACAAAATTTACAAAAATGTTACTTTTATTTTTTGTGCATATTATATATTTTATACACACATACAAAGCATATTATAGTACTAGCAAGTTTTTTTTTTTTTTTTTGTAAATAAAACAAAGAGGTTTACAAGAAAAAAATAATCAATGTTTTTTATTTCAAAATTTCATATTTAATTCATTATTTTACTTGCCATTTCTTTGTAATTTACTAACTCCATTAACAACTCTGGGTGAAAATTTCTACACTTTTTTATGTAATAGTTTTAGTTTATTAACAAAACACATGAAACATTCCTGATTGGGAGTTACTGAACTAATTGAATTAGCCTCCATCAGCCAAGAGATTACAATTCCATTTCCATTTAACAAAGATGAAGTGAAACTTTGTTTATCATGCATTAGCATCTTACAATTCTTTGCACATTTTCCAAATAATAAATGGCACTCACTTCAAGATTCTAATTAATCTTCTTAATTGGAGAATGCAAAAGAATTGCTCAAGCAGTAATAGTGCTGTTCATGAGATGGCAGGGTCATCAAATTAAATCCTCATACAGTGATTTTGTTGATATATATAATGTGGCAATAGTGACCCATGTTCACGCTCAGATGTCTGAATCTTTCATTTCTACCAAACTTTGTGTTTAGTAGTTTACATTTTAATTGCCATTTAGCAGCTGCTTTTTATTCAGATCAGCTTCTTGTAATTGCAGGGACAGCCCTTTCGGAGCAACCTGAGTCTAAGTGCCTATCTTAAGTGTGCTTGATGATAAAAGAAAGATTGTGATGCCCCTTCAATGATTGTATGTAATTGAACATGCAGTCTTTGTCTTAGCAACCTGGATCTTTGGCCACCGTGTGACCACCAGCCCACCATGTGCCCTCCTCATCTTGCAGATGAATTCACATAAGCTAATGGACTTGTTCTTCCTCTTAATAAAGCTAAAAGCAGGGAAAGCCAGTCCATCTGACTCATTACATTGGTGTAATCCTTTATGGTTAATTAGGTTTTTCTCCGTGTTTGTCAGGTCAATGAAAATTTATGATTTTGTAGAAAGAGGTAAGAGAGTAGTTTTTGTGACATATTCTTGACAGCGACAGAGTGTGTAGAGATGAGCTGCGATGTCCTTGATGCTGAGTGAAATATTTAGTGCATAGATGAAAGTCAAATGTATTAAAATGTTCAAAGGCGACAGTATGCACACACACTAGATGTGATGTATGAGCTTGAGCGATCTCATAGGTGGATGGTAGAGGAGTAATTGAATTACGGCTCATCTTACAACTATCATGAAAGGCTTATTATTCCATAACTCATGTTTAGTGGTTGACCATTATGACCGATGACCATGCCAATATCTAGCCAATGACTGAAAAAATGCTGATACACAGTGGGGTCCAAAAGTCTGAGGGCACTTTGAAAACCAGGAATTCTAATATAAAATATAAGTCATGTGTTTCTGAAAACGGTTACATTTTTTTTTAAAAAACAAAGAAACAATTTAAAATGAATAAGAAACACTGAGGATTTTGCACTGTTTGTTTACTGTAGGTAAATTGAGGCAACATTTCAGTCAATTTTTTATACTGATGATTTAATGAATGTAATGTACTGATGTTATGATTTTTTATTAAATAAGAAAAATACAAATTGGAAAGCATTTACACTAACAATATTAGAGTGTTGGTCTCTACTGTACAATTTAATCATGGCAAATGAAGTATTCACATAATTGCTGAAAATAAACGAATAAATGAACACATTTTTAATTTATTTAATTTATTTATATAGATTAATATTCAAAATCAAACTTTATTGAGGGCTGTGGGATGAAAGTAAATTGTATATATTCGTGGTTTGGAATATATTTTTGTAATACATTTAATTCAAATGCTTAAAATTCACTGGAAAAAAAAAGTAGAAAAAGCATATTGCCTACTGAAACTTGGCTGTTGTTAGATTTTGGAACTGACACAACTATCACTATAATCAGCCAAATGGGCAGTTTTCACCCAATGCCGATCATTTGAAAATGGGCAATTAATCACCCTGGCTGATATATCGGTCTTCCACTACTCATGTTTTATATTTTTGTAGATTATATTCATGCTGACATTGCATATGCTGTGTTATCAAGTTTCTCTGTGAATTTTCCATGCATCAAACTATAAATTGCTTCTTTTTTTTTCTTTTTTTTTTTAGGCCATGGAACAAAGGGTGTGTTTGAGCTTCTGGCAGGTTGGAGAAGAACCAGAGAGAGTTTGCCCTTCAAGGAGAGAGTGGCAGATGCGTTTGCCGACGTGATGGTGTGCTACACCATGACCAGCTCGCTCTATATTATTACCTTCGGCATGGGTGCCAGCCCTTTCACCAACATCGAATCCGTTAAGGTTTTCTGCCAGAGTATGTGTGTAGCAATCCTGGTGAACTACTTCTACGTATTCTCATTCTACGGCTCCTGCCTGGTGTTCGCCGGGCAGCTGGAGCAAAACCGCTATCACAGCGTCTTCTGCTGCAAGATCCCCTCGGTGGAGTATCTGGACCGCCAGCCCACCTGGTTTAAGACCATGATGAGTGACGGCCACGACTTGTCTACGCACCACGACAGCGTACCGTACCAGAACCACTTCATTCAGCACTTCCTGAGGGAGCATTACACAGAATGGATTACCAACACCTACGTCAAGCCTTTTGTGGTGATCCTCTACCTGATTTATGCCTCCTTTTCGTTCATGGGATGTTTACAAATCAGCGACGGCTCCAACATAATTAATCTGCTAGCTACTAATTCGCCCAGCGTGTCGTTCGCCCTGACCCAACAGAAATACTTTAGCAACTTCAGTCCGGTGATTGGGTTTTACATCTACGAACCCATTGAGTATTGGAACTCCACAGTACAGGAGCACCTCAAGACGCTGGGCCAGGGCTTTAATAAGATTTCATGGATCGATAATTACTTTCACTATCTGAGGGTCGTGAATGTCAGCGCGTCAACCAAAAGTGATTTCATCAACATCCTCAAGACTTCTTTTCTGAGGAGCCCGGAATATCAACACTTTGTGGATGACATCATTTTCTCCAAAAATGGAGACGAGTACGACATCATCGCGTCTAAGATGTACCTGGTGGCCAGGACGACCGAGAAAACCAGGGAGGAGGTGGTGGAGCTTCTGGAGAGACTTCGACCTCTCTCCCTCATAAACAGCATCAAGTTCATCGTTTTCAACCCGACGTTCGTCTTCATGGACCGCTACAGTTCCTCCATCATCTCCCCCATCCTAACGTCGGGCTTCAGTGTGCTCACCATTCTCATCCTCACCTTTTTCCTGGTCATCAACCCCCTGGGGAACTTCTGGTTGATCTTGACTGTCACCTCCGTGGAACTGGGTGTCTTGGGTCTCATGACGCTCTGGAATGTAGACATGGACAGCATCTCAATCCTGTGCCTTATTTATACACTCAACTTTGCCATGGATCACTGTGCCCCCCACCTGTACACATTCGTACTGGCCACTGAGCACACGCGGACTCAGTGCATCAAGATCTCTTTAGAGGAGCATGGGGCTGCCATTTTGCAGAACACCTCGTGTTTTGTAATTGGGATAATGCCTCTTCTTTTTGTGCCTTCTAACCTGACCTACACACTGTTCAAGTGCTCCCTTCTCACGGCCGGCTGCACAGTGCTGCACTGTTTCGTCATCCTACCGGTGTTTTTGACATTCTTCCCGCCCTCTAAGAAGCGGCACAAGAAAAAGAAACGCGCCAAACGGAAAGAGCGTGAACGAGAGAGGGAGCGGGAGAGGGAGAGAGAGGAAATCGAGTGCATCGAAGTCAGGGAAAACCCGGACCACGTGACCAGTGTTTGATTGAAAGACGTGTGTGAACGTAAGTGGTAAGAGATCAGCTCCTGTCCACTAGGGGGCGACATCAGGCAGCACTTCACAGGTCCAGAGGTGGCCGAGTCCGGCACTCTCGCCCCTGGGGTGACCCTCGCGACCCCAGCAATCAACAACAGTGCTGTCCAGAGTTAAAAACCCCTTCTCACTCATTTCTTGTGTACCCTTCATCCAGAACAGTGTATAACATCTGCAGCTGCTAGCTTACGTTAGCCGTTAACATGAAAGGTTTGTGAAGGAAGGTTGTCTGTACACATGAACTAATACAAAAGACCTAAAAAGAAGGCCTCCAAAAATGTTATGAGCATGAATCTAAGCAGGTGGTTTCCTGCTTATTTTAGATCTCTAGGGGTATTCCTAATACGTTTTGTAAGAGCAGATATCACAAGTACATTTGCTCTTATTTAGCCCCAACACGATTCTTTTTGATCACTCCGTGTTTTTCTAACTGTTATGCACCTCATGTTCCTCCAGCCTTGTGCTTACATAATTAATTAAGACCAACTCTGTTTAAAAATAACTATGTGAAAAATAGTAGCGAACGGAAGTAGCAGTTTTCAGCGTCCATCAAATTATGCAGCACTCTCCTACAAATAACACTTGGCATGCATTTATCACAAATGTCCTGTAGCAAATCTAATAGTGTGTTTGCAGTTTCTCTGGTAGCAGTTATTTAGACGTATTCACTGAGATTCTCCCCGAGAGGTCCCACTTTATACCTGGAAAATATCCTCCGAGCGAAGAATTAATGGTCAATAGAATGAATTATTAAAAATTGTAAAAGGTGTTTTTCTCCTTTAAATGTTCGGTGAAAGTACATTTGTCAAATCTGACATTTAGCTGATATTCAGAGTGTAATTTGTTTTACTCTTCCGGGTAAATAAACAATGTTTTGCATATAACATTAAACTGCATATGCCATTTAAAAAAGGTTTTCCAGTACACCCAAATGGCTCATCCATGAGAAAAGAGAATTGTAGCATGTCTTAAAGCTGCATTGATATTATCTGTTTGTTTACTTGCTTGTGTGTTTGTTTGTTACAAAACCACAAATCTGGTCATGCACCTGTTCATGTAGTTAAACTGAGCAATGACAAAGATGAGAAAGGTTTCCTTTCTGTTGTTTTGTTATTTTGCACATTAGGCAGATTCACTGATGGTTGTCGTCTAAAAATATACAGTATATGTGTCAAATCACAAGAGTAGATATTGTTTTTGAGTGTAGCATGTGTTTTGTCTGTATTTGTGTGTGTTTGCAGAGATGAGCAGTGCAGATGATATACACTGTGTTCACGTTGAAGAAATATCTTGCACAAATCAATATAAAGGTATCAAGGTACATTCTGGTGGAAATGAGTATGTCTGTTATGTTAGAAGTGTCGGTTCTCTTGTCCACAGGAATATTAGGCATTGCATCAGGCAATGTTGTGTATTAGCAAAGTAGTCGATCCAGATAGTTTTGATCTATGGGTTATTATTTTATGTGTCACAAATACGTACAGCACCAGTCAAACCTGTTGGCAGCTCTTTAAGATGTAACATAAAAGATAATGTGGAAAACGTAAACATGAAAAGAGTAGTTCACCCAAAAATGAAAATTCTGTCATCATTTAGTCACCCTCATGACTTTGTATGACTTTCTATCTTCTGCAGAACACATATAAGGTATTTCGAAGATTGTTTTTGTGCATACAATGGGGTCCAAAGCAACACGCTTCATCATATAGGTTTGGAATGAAACGAAGGTGAGTAAATAATGACAGAATGTTCATTGTTGGGTGAACTATCCTTTTAATGTGAAAGTTTCTGGAATAACGGTGTAGATGGAGGCAAAAATTAGCAGCTGTTTGCCAGTCTTATTCCCCCCATGCCTGCATCCCGGAAGCCTTTTGGCTAATGTTCCAATAATCACAAATTAAAAATATTTAGTATAAATATTTAATCAAACTCTGATTGTCCTAATCAGCAGTGTAAAGGTGTAATCAAAGTAATTATATCCTTATCTCATGCAACAACAAACTGTTCTCGTGCTTGCCATGTTTCCATTGGTTCAGATGTAGATTCGAATGGATTCTAGGTCAGTCATTGCAATGTATGCCTCAACATAGACTGCCTGCCCAGAAAAGTGGAATTTGAACCCAAAAATGTTTTAAAAAATATATATACTGCTAGCTTTTGTCCTGCTGTGTATACTGTACACATTTCATAATCATTGGACTGTGCAAAACGCATGTGGTAGCCAGAGCCTTACTGATCCAGTCAAACAGCTGGGTTCATTGTAGAGTCATTCCAAAGGCAGAAGGCCTCTCAGTGGGGAAGGTTTCGCTGACTAGAGTTTACTTGAGAGGTTGAGATACATGGACCAAAAGTTTGCTCCAGAAAAGTCCATTAGAAACGCTTCATGTACAGTCATGATCTTATGTTTTCATTGACTGTTTAAGTGTCACAAGTATTAGGCACCTCAAGATAATGGCCACCGTGTTTAGATGCAAACCCAGCAGGTTTCATAAATATTAGTCAATGAAACTTTTATGTACTTTGTGTCTAATATCGATGGCATCCCCATATTTTGTTAGAGCTATATAATTTGTGTTGGAAGAGGGCATGAAAATTAAATATACGAAGACAAGAGATGCATAATGAAAATGATGAAAAAATCATATACTTCCCAAAATGACCGTGTATGCATGTATTGTATGTATGCATGTATTTGGTTAGTGTGTGTATTTTTTTTTCCTGACTTTTTGGGAGCTGTAGTTGCTGGAGTGGACACTTTGTTTTAATGCATACTTGATACCATCTTCAGAGATTTTTGTTTTATTTTTTTCTGGTGTGCTCTAAGCCAGTAGGAAAAATTATGAATTGTAAAATAAATGTATAGAATTTTCTAATTTTTTTAAAGAAATGAGAGGTGGAACCATTTTTTTAAGCTGAAGGTCATGTTATTATAAAAAGCAATAAAGAACAAAAAAAAGAATAAAATAAAATAAATTCTAAACTCAGTAGGCCAGTAATAACGTATGGAATGTTATTTGCATCCTCACAGGTCGGTTCTTGCCACTCTACAATATGTTTGATCTTTTGTTGTTACTATATCTAGCAGCCTATATGAAAAACCACAATGTAATTTTGCAGGAGACAACATCTCTCCCGGCATAATCCATTTCTTTATAGGTGGCCAAAACTGAATCTTAATTAGAAATGTTAATTATAATGCAATGTGTAGTCATAGGTATAGAGAGTTGGTAAGAAATTTGCTAAATATATTGCTATTAACATGCCAAATAATTATGTTGACAATTCAGGACACTTAAGTTCTAATTATGTAACCCAACTGTATGTATATCCGCCTATTAAACTGCTGGTCATATCTCTAGAGTTAAGGCTGTATAGATGAAAATCTGCATACTGTTCTTTTTATTGTGATGCATGTTCTTGGATCAGACCATAAATCACTTAGTCGACATTCTTATTATCTGCTTTATTTAACTTCAAAGTGGCCCACAAATCAAAGTCAACACAAAGTCACCACCGTTTTCAGTGAAACTACAGACTTCAGGCACACAGCTATGTATTCTGAGGGCCATAAATCAAATATGCACTTTTGGGCTCAAATCATTTTGACAACAAGCAAGCCATATTAGATTTCATGAGCTAAGACTGTGAATCATTGCTAAAATTATTAGTCATTTTCATTACAGGGGAGTCATTTTGCTGTACGCCATTTTCTGCAAATGCAATGTCAGAGGTCAAACAACAAGCAGATACTTTTACCGTTTTACCGCTCTGTGAAGGAGGAGTAGCTCACTCAACACATTTCTAGTATTTAAAAGCTCATTCAAAATTGTCAGGTCAGCTTTTGATTATTTAATCAGTCGATGCATTTATAGTCCTAAACACAGGTGACTGACCATTTACAGAAGCACTGAATACTGCATATCACTGTTATTTTGATTTTCAAGGTTTGTAATGTCAATGTAATGTCATGGGATTTGCAATTTAGAATACAGATAACAGCGTTAACGTCTTTTTTCTTTTTGTTGTGTGTAATTTCAACTGTATTTTACATTGCCAAGGACAAAAACTCACATCAACACACAAGAGGGACCTTTGTAATACAGAAAATCATACAATATTGTGCATTCAAGGTGATGATAAAACTCTGGATATCAGTCAGCTTTTTAGCACACACCAGCACATAGTATTTTTCACGATCAGGTCATTAATTCTACAGAGCAATAATAAGACAAAAAAGTGCAAACCTCTATGTTGTTGTTGTTTCCCCTCTGGTGCAAGTCTTTTTCAGACTCTGCCAGGGTCCAAAATTAACACTTTTGGTGCAATTCTGTAAGGTGAGCTTGGGAAAGGCACTATATCAATATTGTTTTCTTCCTCTTAAACAGAAAATGCAAGTAAAATAGCTTTGATCGCTTAATAAAACAGTTACTTCAACAAAGTACATGTACAAATATACCTAACACATTTTTTCTCCTATATATGAAATATTCTTGACAGTTAAGCCACCAAAATAAAAATATGAGTTCAAAAAAGCAACAATTAATCTTCATATATTTGTGCAGTCATATTTCACTGCTAGACTGTACAATGACCTGCTAATTATTGCCATTGGGATTTTTTTAACAATAAAAATAATGTATAACTTGGTGGTATATTTGTTATGATATGCTGTTCTAAAAAAAATTATGTAAAACAAATATTTATGACTGATACATTTTCTCAATGCATTGGCAAGTGTAACAAAAAGTTAATTTTGGATCCTGGTCATAGCAATGATATATATACCCATACGTGGTTTTCAAGTCCAGCTTTTAGTCAGGTTAATCAAAACAAATCCACTAAAATCACCAAGCTAAATATAAATATGACGTCTTAGACAGACATCGGTCTTATGGTGTTGAATGGTTTAACAAGCTCTTCACTGTTGAGAACTTTGATATAGGTGAGGCAACATAATTTGTGACCTCAATTCACAAAATGAGCCCAAAACGTTCATGTCTTGTGTTGTATAAGCCAACAATGAGAAGAGAAGGCAGCTTCTGTAGAATTTTCTCTAGCGAGCTAAAAGTTGTTCACCGTTGTATAAAGTCCACTGTATTGTTTTTATGGTAAAACCATCATCCAGCATAATAAGTGTGAGGGCAGGTTTTAAAATAATTTTCTTTTAAGTCGCTAATTAGGAGTGACTTATTGTCAGTGATCTGATTTGGTGTCTACTATTAGAAAATGATACTTGACAATGCGGATTAACTGGTGTTTAAGATAACGTTCTGTTCTTTATGTTTGGTAATTTTGGCATTTATTTCTTTTGTGTTGAAGCTAATGGTAATGAAGCACTCATTGAAGATGTGTGATTGTTATGCGAGTGCTCATCAGCTTTGTTGAAACAAAATTAGACAAGAATTAGACTGCCATGGATTGTATGTCATATCAAAGCTTTTAAAATCTTAGCTTTTGCAATCAAAAACCCACAAGTTCATAGAATATGAGACTTTCAAAGGCTAAATATATTTTAATGTGACCATTTGTTGTACGTATTGCCAGCAGTGAATCTTTATAAGCAGCTTATACACGATGTAAAAGGTAATGTGAGTTTTCAGTGTTACATCTAATGCAATCAGTACATACCTTAACAATAAATAACAATAATGAGACTACCTAATATTTAATTACTAAAGATTTAAAGGGTTTTTAACAGATAGAAAATGTAATCTATAAGGTTTAGTTCACTGTTGTCTGTTTAGTATCTATGTTAGTTCTTAAAAAAAAGATTCATAAGTCACCCTCAATACCAAACAGTAAATTCTTATTATGGACAAAATGAACAGTTAGTCAAATCCATTTATGAGCCCAAATATGTGCAATTACAAAACATAACAGGGATGTGCAATGGTAGTCTACTGCATTTTATTCCTTAGAATCATCACAAAGACACAAACTAAGTGAGATCTTTAGGTAAAATAGCAGTGTAATAGTTTCAAAATGGCACTAAGGTGAACAATGAGATCACATGAGAAATTATGGTTAAAATACTATGTATGCAAAGATGCTCTCTATGTCTTTTTTATTAACACATTACTTCTAAAGCATGAAGGTTTAGTTCCTATGCTTGTGTATAACACTGTGATGCTCATACAAAGTTTACTTTTACGGACATGCTTGCATTGGAACGGGAGCGAAGCCATTGGTGTGATGTAAACGGGACGTTTGATTGATAGAGACGAACCCATTTCTAAAGAACAAAAGACATCAGTAATGAAACTGTGATGCTCACAATGGCTTAAAGCTAGACAATGTCATGGTTGTGTGGCCTAAAATCCCTGTTATGTAATTCCTAGTCTGTATTTACTTGTGTGAATCTGAATTGTGTTCATGTAGCCCCATTTCCTCCTTTCTTATTTCTCACCGCTTTGCTCTCAGCAGCTCCAGCGCTTAATTCAATGAACTGCCGCAAATGGGTTGCATAACCTATCTGCAGTGATTCTGCATTCTTACTTACTTGATTACTTCTCTGCTTTGTTCAAAGAGTGTGAATAGCCCTGAAAACAGGCCCAAAGTGCAAGTCTCTCATGCAGATCAAATCTTTTCAAACGGGCGAAAGAAAGAAGAGTGAGCGAGCGAGCCACAAGATTGATGTCACATGCTGATACGAGTCTGTTTGTGCAGTTGTACACTTGTTGGGTGTCTTGAAATTTTTTGAGTTCACTGTGAAGTGGATATGTCAGACTTAAAAACATGATGTTTTAGATTCCATTCGGATGCAATGACTTGGTTTTATTGTGTTGCAGAACGCACAACGGTAGACGTGAGCATAGCGTTAAATGAATATGTCTTCCATTAATATGGTGTTCAGTTTGTGACACGCACCAGAACACTGTTTCATTTGAGTTTCGTCACAATTCAAGGTAGCGAGTAACGTGAACTGAATCGATCAGCCAAAAATAGAAACCATAGTAAAGCGATCATTTCAAGGAATGTCTTTAAGTCTGAATTTATAAGATGTATGCATTTGAATGCTCTGAATATTTTCAGTGTAAACTATTTTTTACTGCCTGCTATGTTGAAGCTATAAATATTATGCTGATGTACATTTTTATATGGAAACATGGAAATATGGATTTTTTCATTAAAGCCTTTGTCTATGAAACTTGATGGCATTATGACTGGGAGCCCTCTGTGTATAATGCTTACCGGGTGGGTGCATCGCCCGTCTTTCTCTCTGTCACAAAATTAGCATCTCTTTTATCTGGTGACACAGAATGATGAATGAGAATCTTAGTATTTAATATTAGTGTGAATCAAACTGATTTCGTTAGTGTCGTCCATAATCGAACAGTTTTTGTCTTTATAGATTGTATTAATTATTAAGACATGTATTCTAATAAGATTTATAATAATAGAGAGTGACACCGCAAGGTCTGTTTCTCCTGTTCTTCAGTTTTCCTGTTCATCTCATTTGCTCAGCTAGTGAAGGATCCCTGAACACTGAAAACATTTTTTAGCCTAATTACGCAAAATCAGCATATTAGAATGATTTCTGAAGGGTCATGTGACACTGAAGCCTGGGGGTAATGGCTGCAGAAAGTTCTGCTTTTTCATCACAGGAATAAATTACATTTTCAAATATATTTAAATAGAAAACAGTTGGTTATTTTGATCAAATAAATGTAGGCTTGGTGACTATAAGAGACATCTATGAAAAATCTTACCATCCACAAACTTTTGAACACTTGTTTATATGTATAAATATATAAATACAACAGTTAGCCAATGATGAAGCATCTATAATATAATTAAATATTTTAAATGTATACAATACATATTTCATCATGAAACATGACTAATTTTGAAAGGCAGTCAATAAACGGAGAAAGATTTTTGGGCCCAGATGTTTGGTTGCAGCCTCTACCACAGGTGCTAACAGACTAATGCTAACCATCCAGACTTTAACCCCTTAATTTTAACCTAAATACCAAAAACGTTCATCCTTTGTACCTCAGTTAATGCATTTAAATTAAATTTCACCCATGTGGTCATTTGGACACATTTCAACTAAGTGTTGTATTCACAATGTCTGGTAATTTTCTACATTTTTCCAAACTGTGTGGCATTTGACAGATGCTGATGTATCAGTATAGAACGTCATTATCTTGGGGTCCCATCAGAACTGCCTTGCCTGCAACTCCCCTTTATGATGTGGGTTTGATTGAGAGGGTAAGTCCAGGGATAAACTCAAACGTGCTAAGAGACATGAAAGTGCAGACAGACAGGTTGATCTTCTCTCTCCATCCCTGAGGAACTTGTCCACAGAGACATGTTTCCAAGCCTTTCTGCTATGTTCGCACAAGCCTCACCTAAGGGAGGTATATTTAGTGTTTACGTCTGAACTGGGATTTGGAAAGTGAAAAGTACACTTTTATGCTATTTTGTATTTTCTAAATATATATATATATATATATATATATATAGATAGATAGATAGATAGATAGATAGATAGATAGATAGATAGATATATAGATATTTTATTTTTTTTATTTTTTTTTATTTTTCAAGTTGTTTGTGTGTATTAGGGTGACTATAATTGGAGATACATTTGGCATTTCGGAAAGTTAAGGAACAAAAAAACTATTCACTAACAGAAATTCCAGTATCTTATTGAAAACATATTAAATTTTAATAATTCAGTGCTTGCCAAACACAAGTTACTTCCTTTTTTTACTTTTAATGAAAAAACAGATGTCTTTATGGTATTGTTTGTCAACTCTGTTACGGATGAATTAGGCAATGTGTAGAAATAACAATAAATCATAACAGGAAAAATCCTTCTTGTTTCATAACACTTGAAACTGAGATAATATTTCACCTATGCATACCTTAAAAATAAAAAATACCTATGTCTTTACAGAGCTATACACTTGGAGCAAGTATTTTTCATCTGAAAATATATTATATACAATATCCAGTGAAAAAAGAAATGTTATTAAAATATTATAAGGGTGCAAAAATATCTCAATAATGTTTATGGGATTTTAAACAACAATTTTATTGTTTTTTGTGAAAATAGTTCATAAACAGAGTTGACCCTTTAAGTAATAGAATTGTAAAGTAACAGAATTGACAGAATTATCCGGTGGACTGTCAATTCTCTTACACTATTGCCAGCATTGTTACTCTAACTTGATAACAGAGTTTGACGGTAACAAAATTGACAATTTTATTTTATTTTTGCCAAAAACTCCACTTGCTAGCATAAATGCTAAGAGCACATGACACTAATGAAATCATGATTAAAAGACCTTTAAATAACCCAATGTGTGATCAGTAATAAATTCTGTTTTCCTTTTGATATTGTGGTAACAGAGTTGACGTTCTACAAAATAACTCTTGGTATAAGAACTTTTTAGATTAAAATATTTTCTCAGAGAGAGCACACATACTTTTCAGTGCTTCAGATCTTATCAGTGAGGGAAAGTGACATCATTTCCTGTATCTTACACAGTTGTGGGAGAGAATTCCACCAATTTAAAGGGAAAGTATGGTACGGTAACAGAGTTGAAAAGAAAGAATACGTCACCCAGGCCCTGTCACAAATGGCACACTTCATGTACACTTGCGGTCTTTCGGACTTATAATTAACGCTACCCTGTACTTAAAATAAATTCTCTAAACAGCGACATGATTTTTTAAATCAGCGAAGCTACCACCGCTGAGAAATATAGTATAAACATGCTTCACTACCTGTATCAAATCTACTGTTTTATTGCATTGTGCAAACAAACTGCCATGCAAAAAGTTAAATGTCTGTATGCTTTAGGAAAGGACATACCGTTGTTCCAAAAGCGAATAAGAAGTGACTGCAACTGTAAAGGCGTTTTAGGCTAATTGTGATTCCCATCAGGTCGTGAGAACGGTCCATTTGCCTGTCGCAGGGAGGTGGGCATGTGCTCGCGCGTGGGTAAGCAGCTGTGAGCTCATCAGCTCAGCGTGTCTGTTGTGTTGAGTTGAATCTCCCGTTTCTCAGCCCATTCTCTGCCCGCTCTGGAATCACAAATTTACAGCATGTGTGGAGTTTATCTCACACACATCATACTGCGGCCCCCGTTGAGATCATACTGTTTATTTCAAGAGCAGGGTCCTACCAAGGGCGGACTCCACACTCAGTGAAAAATTAAGAATGATATGGCCAAAGAAATGAATGCAACACTTAAATGCCCTAAAATGTATGGATTTGTTTTATTTAAACTGATTGATGTTATTTTCCATCCTAACATTGTGGGTTCCTAACTAGCTAGACAACCAATGTGCTAATTAAAAGTCTTTTTTTATTTTACTTGACCTGAGTGTTTGCTTCAGATTCATAACTGGCTTAATGTGTCAGATATTTCTGCACTCTTTATTAGCCTATATTTTGTTGTTTCTAAAATACCTTGCCATTTTTTTTAACTGAAATATTTCCTCTCTGTTGGTTTGCTAACCCTTGGCATTGTGTCAACACTTTCTGGTCAAACAGCCTTAAGCAGTACATAAGCAGTATTTGACTGGAAATACTGACAATCAGACTTTTTTTTAGCCTTCCATTTCCATGTAACATGCTATTTTTTCCTGCCAAATGAACGCAAGCGCAGCTCTTTTTAAACAAACTTTATTAACGTTTTTATCATTATTGAATATGATACACTGACAAAACAATTCTGACATGGATACACAAATGAATTCATAAATCCAGCCAACTACTTTGTCAACTGTTAAAGTGAATTTTTAAGTTATAACAATTATAGTTCCAACACACAAGCTGATGAGCACAATAAGCAAATTTTTACTGATTTGGTAACATGCAATAATCAACAGACGACATCATTTGCAGGTTTACAGTAAAATGTGAAATCAACACAGTAACAGAGAAACATTCCAACCTGTGGAAAAGAAACATTAAAACCCTGTTTACCATATTGATAATGACCTTGGCAGTAAATCTCTACCTCGATGAGGATCATCATGTATTCTGTAGTTACAACTATATTAGCAATATACTGAATGTCTTATGTTGTTATATTCTGATATTATAGATTTTACCATTTCAGTCTACACTGAATATTTTTTGTCATGTAATCAAGGTGCAGTATTAATTTTAATTTACTGTAACTACAATGAAGAGATTAATATTTATGCCAAGACATCTGCGACAACAATGCTTATACCCTCAAGGCCTGAATCAATGCATTATATGAACTGACTAATGCAATGACATTTTGAAGTTGAATGCACCAGAACAATGATTTGTTACTTTATGTTGTGACAGGCTTTATTGCAGTAGCAGAACCCTAAAAATAGCATAGAAGATATATTGTTCCTCCCGCTTGTGAAATATGCAAATCTTTGATATCCTTCAATCTGCCAGCTTTATTTGCATCCCAGATCACCACTTAGATTTAGAACACTTTAGACGTCCCATTTTACATCAATTCACACAGCAATGCATTTTCTGGTTGCTTCTAAGTGCTTTCTGGGACCATAAGTAAAAACAGTTTTCTTAGGTTTGATAAATAAAGCAAACTGTTATTTATAGTATAATAGTCTATTCATTCATTTAATGGTGATTTCAGGAATTCCAGCTTCTTTTAAAGCATTTTTGTTAGGTTTCATCAGTCTTATTGACAAGCCTGTCAGATCTGATTGAGAAGGATAGTGTATCCTATCTGTCTAAACAAAACAAAGACGTGATTGGTTTACCTTTGGTTTCATTACTTTCTTCATACTATATACTGTACAGTACATTATATCATTCATCAAGCTGATTAAAGCATATGATATATGAAAAGGCATTCATTTCAAGTCTCACTTCTGTCAGAAAACCAAATTATTTAGAGAGAGGTGGGCTTTTAAAGCTTTCAGTGGGAATTGAAGGGTCTTTTAGCGTATTGTCTGGTTGTTATTCTGGCTCCTGCGTGCTGTAAACTGCATTATGACAAGGGCAACAGAAGGCAGGCAGTGAGGCATCCAGTGCATTCTCTACTTCCTGTAACTGGGGCATTGATTTGCAGGGGAAGTCACCCTCTCTGTCACAACGGCATGAAAGCATCAGAGAAAAGACGTGGGCATTATATTGAACTGTTGAAAAACGGGATAAACTGAAGAGGGAAATCCAACACCATGAGGATCAGCTACCAACAGACTGCAAGGATTTGAAGTACCTTGGGTAATACAGTTGTCAGAGGCTCAAGAGATCAGAATGGGGAATCTCTGGTCATTCAACCCTGAACCCAACAAGGTCAAAGTTTACAAGTTCAACTTTATTCTAGCATTTGTTGATGGGAGCACAACACAAAGCCACTCATTCACACTAAAGCTGAAGACCTTTGTAAACAATTGTCTGAGCTACATATGGTGCACATAAAGTCTTTCATTAAAAAATATTTCTGTCTTCATTTACTCAATTTTGGTTCACTTTTTCAAAAGTTTTTTTTTTTTTTTTCTGCTGATCAGAATGGTTTCAAAGTCTACTGTCATTATAAAATAACCATTCTGCTAAAAGATGTTTCTGAACTATTTGCTTTTGTTTTAGTTTTTATCATACACTGATAAAAAAAAAATATTTTTCAAAGTCAAAATAAATAAAATAATGATTAAAACAATATGTCTTACAAGAAAATACTATTTAAGTCTTTCTACTTCAAAAGTTCATGTTTAATTCAGTGTTACTTCTTGTTTCTTTGTAATTAATTTCTTCACCAATTTTTATTATATTTAATAATATTTAGCTATCATTGTGCTCGCATTTTGTTCGAGTATTTACAAGCTTCTCTCTGATAATAAAACACCATTATATAGTGAATATTAATTTTAGGCCCTCTAAGAGCTAATTTTCTGACATAAGCTTGGTTATTTAAAAAAAAAAAAAAAGATACCTCTAAGATTTTGTAACCCAGCCTGCTTTAGTATTACCTGTTAGAACTTCCATTACTTGTCCAACTTCCACAGAACGTCTATAATATTTTTTAAAAAACTTTTAACCACAATAGTACAAACTGTAAACAACTTATCTTTACCAACTGTTGACATTCTTCTTTTAACCTTAGGGGCTTTCTGTAGGCCGATAACATTAAATTAAAATGTTTAAAAATAAAATGAAGAAAACATAAGAAAGACCACAGACCAAATCTTTGGGGGACACCTTTCAATGTAAAATATCTGATGTAAGTATATAATCATTGCACATGGCCCAAAACTGTCATGCTACGTCTGTTATAATAATGCAAAATAAATTCAGTAGTGTCAGTCAGTGCATCAGTGTCCATTCAATTTCATTAAAAATAATAATAATAACAGTAAGAATGCACTCATGCTGTGTATACGGTATATAGCTATATCTATATATTGTTGTTTATCTGTGACCATGCTGTTGTATAGATGTGTGTGTGACCAGTTTCAATTAGATACGGAACACAGACTAGTACTGGTTGAAACGTAATGTCACTTTAGACTTCAAGCAGATGATTTAAACACTGTGGTTCTGGGAATGCTGGAATATAATACAAACAAATAAAAAAATAAATAAAAATACATCATAATTACCTCTTAGTTCTTTTAAACACACATCGACAAATTTAAAAGGAGAGTATGTGAAGTTGACGGCAGTAGGATACAACAGCAAAGTTAGGCGGGTGTGAACTGTTGATGTCTAAATTGCACAATAACAAATTGCCCAGTGTCCTATCACAGGCCCATTGTGAGTTCCTGTCATTTCCTCATATCTCAATTGGAACTTCATTGGCTGCTCTCTGTTTCAGGGAGGCAGAGATGGAGTAGAACCTGGAAAAAACAAGACAGTTGCATTCAATGGTCTTCAGTCAATCAGTGTTTTTTTTTTTTTTTTCAGTCTAATCAAGTCATGCTGGGTTTGGTGTCAACACAATCCTTCCAACAAGCAATAAGTGTCCATGTTACCCATTACATGTACTTACTATAGTAATAACAGTATATTATGAATAATTACATGCATTTACCCTAAACTAAACCCTAATCCTAACCCTAACTCTATAATAAGTACATGTTGTCAATATTGCTCAGTACTTGAATGTACAGTTACACTGTAACAAGGACACGGTAAAATAAAGTGTAACCAAAAATGGATATGAACTCATTGGGAAACACATGGAAATTGGTACGCAGAAAGATAATAAACATGTAAATGCATCACATTCATTCTGCATACTAACAACTCTATAAGCACAGATGTTTTTTGGATACAGAAAACAGAATTTTCATCTAAGAGCTCTGCAAAAACCAATTTGTAAAACAACTACTACTACATCGAAATAGCAGCAATCTACCAGCAAAGGCTAACCATGCCATTCTAACCAGCTCAACCTTGATGTATGCGTCTCGACATAGGTAACTGTCTTAACACAACTTGCCTTAACACAACACTAATGGAACGAGACAGACAGCGAGATGCGGCACAGCAGCAAAAAAACATCCACCCACAGTGGGATATGCATTTGCATATTGCATTTGATCCATAATATAATGATATAGTGCAGAAGAATAATTTATGAACATTTATATAATGTACCCAAGTATATCATGCCTAGGTAAAATGATTTTAAAGGAATAGTTGACCCAAAAATTAATAATTACTCACTCTCAGGCAAGATAAAAAAAAAAAAGAGAAATTGGAGGAAATAGGAGAAATTTAAGATTATATCAGGATGGAAGTCCAAACATCTGATAAAAACATCACAATAATCCACAAATTCCAATGGCACCCATTCACTGCAGAGGATCAAGTGACTGTATTGATAAATGTAATGATACATGAAGAAACAAATCTAAAACTTGGATGGCCTGAAGGTGAGTACATTTTCAGCAAATTTGGGTGCTAAATATTATATATATATATATATATATAAAAGCCAGTACATCCTTCATTCCTCTAGAATTTGAACGTTGCACATACCTTGAAGTCTTGTAGTCTTTCTTTTTACTCCAAGCTTGAAAGCAGGATGTTTTTGAACAGTTCTTCTTACAGTCAATGACTTGATATATGATTGGATTGTACATAGCAGAGGACTTGGCCAGCAAAGTTGGCACAACAGAGACTGGGATAGGCACTGAATCAGGCTCTCCAAAAGCAGACACCACTGATACCACAGCATAAGGGATCCAAGCTATTAAAAACCCTGTGCAGATCAACATCGCCACCTGGAGGATGCAAATGGTATCGTGTGAAAAAATGACACTGCATTTCCACATAGCATTTCTGAAGAATAAAACACACAAACCTTAGTCAGCTTCATCTCCAGGCTGTGGTTGTTCTTATTCCGTGTGTCGAAATGAGAGACTTCTTTGGCTGAGGATTTCACCTTGAAGATGATCATGACATAGGAGAAGACAATGATGCCAGTGGGGAAGATGAGGCAGAAGAATAGTATGCACATAACAAAGCTTTGGCCAGACACCGAGGCCTGGGCCAGCCACCAGTCCAGTGTGCAGGAGGTGCCAAACGGCTCAGGTGCATAGTTGCCCCACCCCACCACTGGCATGGTAGCCCAGAAGGCAGCATAGATCCATGTGAAAACCACAGAGAGAAAGGCATGACGCCGTTTGAACCATGTACCTGATGGCAGAGTAAATTTATGTTAGTAAAGCTAGCTAGATAGCTAAAATGATAAACAGAATGACAGACAGACAGATACCTAGAAAGATAGAATGACAGACAGAATGAGAGATAGACAGATAGAAATATAGAACAACAGATAGAATGGCAGACAGAAAGATAGCTAGAAATATAGAATGACAGACAGAAAGACAGACAGACAAGATAGAAATATCGAACTATAGATAGAATGACAGCCGGACAGATAGCTAGAAATATAGAATGATAGACAGACAAGATAGAAACATACAAATACAGAATGACAGACTGACAGAGCTAGAAAGAACGACAGACAGAAACATAGGAATATAGAATGATAGAATGATAGAACGATAGAACGATAGATAGATAGATAGATAGATAGATAGATAGATAGATAGATAGATAGATAGATAGATAGACAGACAGACAGACAGACAGACAGACAGAATGACAAACATAAATAGACAGAGCAATATATAGAATGACAGACAGATGGACAGACATAAATAGAACAAAAGATAGAGCATCAGAACAATATATAGAACCTCAGAGAGACAGACAGACAGAAAGAATGACAGACAGATGGATAGAACAATAGATAGATCTACAGATCTACAGACAGATCGAAATGATAATTAAAACGACAAATAGACAGACAGACAGACAGACAGACAGACAGACAGATAGTTTCATTTTAATTACCATATCTTAAATGACAGATTTTCAAGTAGCGGTCTAAACTGACAATCGTCATAGTAATGAGACTTCCACATCCGAAGAAAAAGCCGGCCCAGCCGTAGTAGTGGCAGCCCTGCCAGCCAAACAGCCAGCGATGAGCAAAACTAGACACTATGAAGAATGGCTTTCCACTGACTGACAAAACACACAAAAAGTACTTGATGTCAAATAAGCCATAAAATGTATTTAAGCCAATATCACAGACAAAAGAATGCTTTTGTTTTACAGTGAGCTCTCAGAGGGTATTTTTTCACAGAGAAACTGGGAACAGTGAAGACCGCCTGAGAAATCAGCAGTATCCATATTTTGGAGCAATGACCTTAACTGAACTATACAAGATAATACTAACAAAGGGTCGTAAAGGAGATTCAAAAGTACCTAAATGTACCCCAAAAAAGGAATTACTCTAGACAGAGTTGACCATGCAGTATAATCAATGATTATTCATGTTCAATATTCATTCATGTTCTCAAGTAATTAGCAAAACCCAAATAAAATAAGATCTCATTCATGTCTTTATCACAAGAGCACAATGAACTGTGAAATACAGGTCATGATGTTTCTTAAAATTTTGTAAAATTTAAGGGGAAAAAAATCTCTTAATCACTCCAAAAGTCAGTTTCTCAATAGATTTCATATCTTTTTTGATATAATTAATATTTTAATAACTGTCTGTATCTAAACGTACCTAAAATTACATTTGTTTAGATATGCACTGATGCAGATTCTCATTCAGACTCTCTGTAAGCCTATATGTAATACATATATGGACAAACACAGAGGATCAGCACCCAAGCATACAATGACCCCAAGTCTGCGTAAATGTGACACACTAAAGCAGTCTGCCATCTGTATGACTCCCAGGAAACAAAAGCCTCATTATTCTCAAATACAGCGACGCCATCCTGCTAATAGGCAAAATCTTCATCCTTCTCCAGTGGCATTTTGGAAGTAGCTAAATCAATTTGATTCCAATTCCATGGTTTAAGAGAATTTTTCTACAAGTCTTTATTCGCAAAATGTGATTATAGTTAATAAAAATAATTCACATCCAACTGAACTTACTGTAAACAACTTGACTGACAAGAGTGAGTCACAAGCACTTAAAATAATAAATGACATCTGATACAATTTCTTGTCCCTCACGATCAAGCTACAGCTGACAACTTTTTGATGTAAAGTTTTCAATGTAAAAAAAGCAACCCTGATTAAACCAATGCCGTGATTTTGGGTCAGGACTGTCGACTGGCCAATGGCAGACAGAGAGAAACTTGTTCAGGAAAACTTATTTGAAAACAGTCATTTTTGAAAATTAAACTCTTCACTTTTAATGAACTTGAATGAACTTCATGAGCTAGACACAAGATAACTGTGACCTGTGCTGGCAAAATGAGTCACAATGAGCAAATTTTCAAAAATGAGTTATTTTTATCGTCACATACATTTTCCATTAAAAGACCTTCAAAATGGTGTATGATTTGTTGGAATCGGGCAAAAATTGACTGAGCTACACCCGTTTGAATTCGATGAAGTCAGCAAAGTAAATTCTGAGAAAAACCATGTTAAAGTTTTCTGAAGGTTCCAAAGCAAAATCACCAAGCAATGTTGCACCTTTTCCTTCAGTTCTTTTCTTAATGATCATTACTATATTACTAATCACAATATAGCAATTTTTTATTTTATCTTTGTTATTATAAATAAGAACAGATGCAAAAAAACACGCATCACGCATTGGCGGAAGCGAGTTTATGTGCGCAATTCATATAAGAGTCAGCGGAAGTACGAGAAGCAAGCAGAGAAAAAGGTACTCCTCTCAGAAAACGTACAAATAAAGATAATTTTAGATGTTTAATTACTATTTGGGATCGCTAGACAAGGGCTTAGTGAACTCATTTTTGTGAAAACCTCAAATTAGAGCAAAATCAACATTTTTCACTTTTTTTGTCTGTAGCTCAAAATTAGCCCTGTGCGCATTCCAACTCATTTTGCCAGCACGGGTCACAATTTGTTCTGCAAATCTTAAAAAAGTGAGTGTTTAAAAACTGCAGTCTGTAAGTTTTGCCTCTCTGTCGCTATCTCAGTTTGAAACCTGCAATTCCAGTTATTTGCGGAATTATCTTCTTTATGTGGGTTGTGCATCGGCATGGCTCCTCAGCACGATGAATCTAATGTTTTGAGGTGTATGTGTGGGCTGTCAGTCAAATGTGGATATTCACTGTACTTCAGAATTACCGATACTACGTTTTGTACGTATGTCCAAAATAAGAAGATTCACCAGAAATTGTCATCTGAACAAGTAAGTGACATGTCTCCCAGTTTTGTTCTGACCAACTGAAAAAAAGTTTTACAATAAACCACGCTACTAAAGGTCCTTGCACACTGAGTCTAAAATCTTTTCTCGTATTCGTTATCTAAACCTTGCACACAGTCAGATGCGTCAAAACACCTCTGAAAATGCTTGCTACAGGTGTGAAAAACTCAGAAAATCGAACAAGATCTTTTTTTATGACAGACGAAAGTTTCAGAGGCAGTGTGTAAACGTGATTGACACAACGTGAGCTTGTATTTATTTTTTAACATGCAAAAATTTCAGATGAAAATTTCAGACTCAGTGTGCAAGGACCTTAATGGTGATTAAATCTAACAAACACAAAGTTAGCTCAGATCACATCAAACCTTGCAAATTATTATTATTGTTATACTTTGTTCTCAAATAGTTAATGTTAACAACATCAACATTGCATGACTACATGTATTTAGTGTATATTAGTGTTATATTTCAATTTCTGTACAGTCTAATCTAACTGTCATACCATTCGAATGTCATCGAAAGAAATTGTTCTTTTAACCTCAATTTATTGTTCCTTAGAACTCGTTCTCTTTGACTCTTTGAAATACAAATCTTGTAAATACAGTGTAATCCCACGTAGGCCTATCTGTAGTCAGATGCACATTTAAAAATAGAATATAATCTAATTTCAGTCACATTACCATCATGCACCATTTAAGTCTCTATTCTCAAAATGACAAGTTTAGCTATTCCAGCTGCTGTAAGAAGACACTAGAAATGATACGTTGCCTGCAGCATCAACGCACACGATATAGCCTACTAGCTGGGACTCCTACATTATGTATACAGACATGATGTAATGATGCAAAGACCAACGACCCGAACCACTCAAATTAAAAACATTACTACAAGCTTACCGCTGTGAATATGGCTAAGGTAAGGAGATAGTTTTGAACACTGACTAGTTATGTACTTGCTCAATAATTCATTTTGGAATTGGTTCTAATTAAATGAATACTAAGCAGTAAGCAGCATACTTTAAGAAATGCTGATTTTATTATCAGGCATCACTGCTCCTCTGAGGAAGCGACACTAAACATCCACTAAGTGGGGCTAGAGTACAAGTATGAATACAAATTAGTTAAAGGAGAGGAAATCTTTGTTGTTATGAACAATGAACAAAGGCAAGCTCATTGGCTTCAGTGATTCTTTTTTAGAGGGATACAAGCCCCAGTGAAATTCCTCTGTACCCCAGTAAAATTTTACTGATAAATTTGGCTAATGATGGAGATTGCAGTATACTGACTTGAGAATAATTTTCCCTGAAAATATTTTAGCAATCAGGCAATGTGTGTTTTCTATTAACTGTTTAGCTCAGAACTAACAATGCCAACTTTGTGAATGAAATCTCTCCAATTGGTAGCTACAAGCACTTTATGATTTTGTTAAAACTAGCATAGTTTTTACTTTTTCTTATTATATGAAGGTTACCTTCAACTCTTGGAAACTTTACATCAAGCTGTCATCATCTGTCTAAATGTATGTTAAATATGGATCTTATTGTTTTAATTCCTATTGTATAATATTAAAAGCCATCATAAAATATTAATTGTTGCATTGAAAGCAATGATAATCTAAACAGATACATAGAGAGAGAAGACTGTGTTAATGACGAAGTATTTTGAAGCATTTTAGTGACTGAACACTAAAGAATGAAAAAGAAGATGAGAGTAAGATGTAAGGGAAAGGAGAAGATTTTTTTTTTTTTTCTTTCAGCAGTCAATCATGGCAGGAATTTGAACTTTTGTTCACTTTTGTATATGATTTATACAAGTGAATCATTTCAATTGCAGCAAATAAATCAGTCAGAAGGACAGTGACAAGTATCATAAAAGAGGCAATGGCGAATAACCTTGGCTGATTTACTGCCACACTTTCGACTCAGAACACAATGCCCAAAGCCCAAGCTATACAAACTATACACTGAAAGCTGTATATCTTCAACACACAAAAGAAGATAGAAAATCGCATAAACAAAAAAGAAATCCTTTCAGTTTTATAATAATTTTACTTGTATTTCACATATATGAATTCATTTTTGAAAAGCACATCTGAAAGATAAAAACAGTATTTCAGCAGGATGACAAGTCATTCAAAATCTCACTCTCACCTGATATGCCAAAGTCAAACACAGCTAGATTCAGCGTCATGAATTCAGGCGGCTTTAACTTGCCCTTCCGTTTGGTGGTCTTGTATATGACATAACCATTTCCAGTTGCTGACAAGATACCTGTAAAACATAAGACAAACTGTAATACTGCATGTTTTCTCACAAATATGTAACTGCACACACAATACATAATATCTGGGGGTCACCATAGCAAAAGAGCAAAGTGATAATTAGTCTTTTCTGGTTACAGCCACATACGTTCAAACAACACAATGTTTTCATTCTTGTTATTCATCTTTTCAATCTTTTTGACCTATATACTGCACGTATTATATATTTATTAATTTAAAAAGGGCTTTGAAACTGTTACAAAATTAAATTAAATACTAAAAATCCAATGTGCATGGATCACGCACATTAACATTACTAAGATACATTGTTTCTACAGTTCATGCTCTTAAAGGGACAGTCCATCCATAAATTAAAACACTTTCATGTTGCCCAAAAGTTACCTACCAAATGTGAACTAAACTGAAGTGAACTCTGTTCATCACTGACATTTGTTGATTTGTATGTTACTGAGTGTGCATGTCTGTTGCAACACCTTCTGACTGATCCCTTGATTCAAACGGAGGTGAACAGACTGTGAAATACAACGAGGAAGAACTATTGATTCAGTCTTTTCACTGAAACATACATCTTTCAGGTCAAAAGAGAATTACATCGAAATCTCTGCACAGGAAAATAGCTGAAAAACTCTTGGAGAGGTTGTGTCGGTTTTTGAAAATTATCTTTAACATTTCATTTAAATTGTTAACTTTTTCAATTCAGAAGGAACTGAATACATGTAGGCAAATGAAGGCATTCATAGTGTCAGCAAATGTAAAAGCTTTATAATGCGCTTATATATTTTATATGCACATAGGCTAATATTGTTAAATCCAAGAATCTTAAAACACTAGACACATGCTCTGATTATTAATAACCTTAGAGCATGTTAACACACCACAAACAAGACAAATAAGCTGATATGGAAATGCATGGAATTTTCAAGAGGCATTTTTAAAATGCATAACATCAGGAAAATAAATATGTACGCTAGATGTGAATTTCTCCGATAAGGATTTCAGCAGACCAGTACACTGGAATATTTAAGTGTCAATGATGAAAAATTGTTCAAGGTTCTCATTAAAAAAGGCAAAAATAACTGGGTTTCTCTGTGAACGGTCTAATGAAATCCACCAATTCATAAATAAAAAATGAAGAATCTTTTCTCTTTTGCCAGTAAACATGACAATATTGCACACACATTTATTAAAACAGACTCGTTAAATCCATATTCAGTTATGTTACAGTCCTTGGATAGGCTTCATTCATAATCAACCAAGAAGGTTTGGACCCACTGCTTTAAGGATTATGAAGTCAATGTGTCTACTCCCAAGACTGCACATTAGCATGTAGGCCTTACCAACCAACATGACATTAAAAATAAGTGGTTCTTATGCAAGATTATTATATGTTCAGGTAAGATTAAGTAAGACAATAAATCTAATTGCAAAACCTCATTCTCAGAATCAGTAAGGTACATATCTAATGCTTTTAATCATGTCATTGTTGGTAACTAAAAATAACTTAAACATTTCACTATAACTTATTATAGACATTTTACAAGACAAAAATTGAAGGAAATGTACAATCATACACTCTTAAAAATAAAAGTTCCTTATTGGCAACAATGTTTCCACAAAGAACCTTTTACCATCCATGGAACCTTTTCACTCCACAAAAGGTTCTTTACAGTGGAAAAAGGTTCTTTAGATTATTAAAATGTTCTTCACACTAAGAAAAAAAAGGTTATTTTAAGAACTGTTCACTGGAAGGTTCTTTGGGGAACCAAAACTGGTCTTTCTATGGCATCGCTGTGAAAACCCCCTTTTGGGGGCCTTTATTTTTAAGAGTGTACCCACTAAAACTCCAGACATTCTGCTATAGCCTAAATTAAATATCTGATTTCAAATTATTATTAGATTATTATTTCTTTATTATATCTTATTCATGACAATTCACATGCTGCTTATAAAGAACTCTTTCTCATGAACAACCACCTTGTACACTTACCGATGATAAGGATGTAGAATGCCGCCACTATGTCTGCCTCCTTGGACAGCTTGGAAGCAAAGGGATCTCCTCGAAGAAGGTAATGTGGGACGTAGCCCGAAGAGATGGTCTCATTCTTCATTAGGGCCTTAGTGAGGAGTGTGGTTACTTTCCTGCAGAATAAAAAGAAGAAAAAATTAAAAGCTAAAGTCTTTGAACTCAGTTTGAGACGTAAACTGGAGGGGAGCCATATCCAACAGCTTTACGATTCAAAAACCTCCTGCCAATGCTCCAGATTAAGCTCTATAAACCCAACTGAGTCCTTGTGCATTCCCATGAAAAATGTTTGGATGGAAGAATGGAAGACAACAGAGCATGAAGATACAAAATAAATATATATAACTGCTCCTCACAAACCAGATGCATTTGAGACAGTGGTGAATAATGGGATAGGAATAAGACATGAGTCAGACCTGCTAGCCATGTAATTTCTCAGCAGTACCTAAGTAGAGCATTTTCCAAGGGTTAATGGCAGGTCCTCTAACGATGAGCAATTTAGCGTTATATCTGACAAGTCTCACTACCACAGATGAGTTCTACATACATTTACAGAGATATTACTGGCAATACTGTAACTGATGCTTGTCCAAATGATTACCACTAACAACTCAGCGAAACCTTCTCATTCCATTTGGTCAGTTGTTTCAAGACATTTAATTAGACATAGTTCTGCAATAAATAAGATGTGATTTTGTGTGTGATTTTTGCACATACATCCATCTGTCCTATTTATACATTTTCAATGTCAATCACATAAGGTTGCTAATTACTGTAACAGCAGGGGTTTTCTTCGCACACATTCATTCATTTGCCATTTCCAATGGTAATTATAAAACATCATGCAGATGGATTGAAACGATCAAAATTAATTAAATCACAGAACAGAAAAGTAATACTGCAGAAATCTGGGTCCTCATGCAAAACTAGATAAAAACCAATCATCTAGATGGCAGAGGCTGACCACAAGTGTCCAGAAAAAGATGTTATTTTACAGATATATTATTTGATTTGGTATTTTGAGGTTTGCTGTCTGCTGTTAATGAGCAACTGTATCTATTAGCTTATTTATTTACATATGTATTTACTTATTAGACTGTTTAAGGACAGTCTTGTCTAATGATTTAATAATTTAACATTAACAGTTAATTTTTTTTTGTCCAAAGACAAGAGTCAAAACATTTATATTTCCTTTTTCTTTTTGAAAAAGTAAAGAATATAGGGAACATATCAAAAAAACTGCTATATCAGAATTTGTGTTTTTGTAGAGAAGGCAGTGTGTCTTCTCCTTCCCACCAGGCATTTTCAGGAGAATAGCAGAACAGATTACTTGTACAACAGACATACTTCACAATAACTGATTCCCACTGCAGTAAGTTACGTTTGTTTTTGTAGCCAGGTCACATATTTTGAGAGTCAGGTACTTACCTGCAATATACTGCATAGACTGTTTTTCCAAAAGGGTGACGTTTTCATCAGAAGAATGCTATGCTATTTGGCAGAGTGGCAAAGAACACCTGTCAAACACCTCAAATCAAACCTTTACACAGCTGAAGACAATCATTTATCTAAAACCAACTGGACATAGTATTGAGTTTTCTGTCACCACTGTTAGTCACTTTAAAGCTTCCAGTGGATTTATGGAGAACAAGTGAAAGTGAAAGTGAAAGTGACGTGACCAAGTATGGTTACCCATACTCAGAATTTGTGCTCTGCATTTAACACATCCTAAATGCACACACACAGCAGTGAACACACACACACACACACCGTGAACACACACCCTGAGCAGTGGGCAGCCATTTATGCTGCGGCGCCCGGGGAGCAGTTGGGGGTTCGGTGCCTTGCTCAAGGGTCTCACCTCAGTCGTGGTATTGAAGGTGGAGAGAGCGCTGTACCTTCACTCCCCCCACCTACAATTCCTGCCGGACCTGAGACTCGAGTCCGACTCTCTAACCATTAGGCCATGACTTCCCCAAACAGTAGGCTTAATTTAATGAGCATTCACTACACTCTCTGGTGACACACAGCTTTTGCAATCATCTCCCAGGGGATCAGAGGTGATGCTGCATCTGTGTTTTAGTTAAAGTCCCTGCAACTGCAAACTCAAAACGTGTGAGGTTACTAAACAGTGAATCCCCTCCCCCAAATAAGTTTTCTAAATAATGAAATCTCATAAAATAATAGACTTAAGTTCTAAGAGATTATCACTTGATGCATGCAATAATAATTTCAAAGCTGTCACGACAAGTCAGTTTTTGAGTTCCATTCATAAAAAAAAGAGCCCAACATGCAATGACGAACTAACAAGAGAAATGTGACTTGCTATAAAAGCAGTGAAGTATAACTGCTCTTTTGTTGGAGGAATCAGAGTGGTTTACTATAAAAGTGCACATCTGTCTGATGTAATGGCTTGTCTGATAGCACAAGTCAAATGTGTAATGCGTTTGTCAAAGCTGAAATAAAAAATATTTCAAGAGATTCTTATAGAACAGTACGTGAGATACAGTTAACAGGGGATGTTCATTCATTTAATGTTTTTTTAAACTCTATGATTAAAAAAATGTACAGAGTCACAAGCCATTAAAAACATGGAAGGCCATTTTTGTGTCATCACTGTATACTGTATTAATTTCTAAACAATAAAAATCTGAACTTTGTGCAGCATGAACAGATGATGCTAAATCCTGCACCTACTTCTGGTATGCGTGTTCACTTTAAACTTTCAAATAGAATGACAATGTTATTCTTCTAAAACTTAAAAACAAACCAGCAAACCAATGATTTTTCAATAATAAACGCAGTCTAGCCCTGAAAACTGTCTGCATCTGTCAGCTGTACTGAGCAGCATCCTAAAAAAGTGTGTCTGGGGATCCATCTGTCATCTAATCAGTTTTGTAGTTCTCCTTTCAGTAATAAATATGAACTATTTATTTAGGCTAACATTTAATTATTAAATTAATTTAATTTGAAAATGCAGAGGAAAAAAAACATATTAAAGCAAGACAAGCAATAATAATACAGACATAACGCAATAATAAAATAAATAATAAAATAAATCATCATACCATCATTAAAGTTTAAACAATTATATCAAGGCTTCATTAGCAACCTTTGTTCATTTTTAAGAATTTTGTTTATGAGTGAATTCTCACAGATATATGATAGTAATAAACAGGGCTGGAAATTGGTTTAACAACTGGTTAGGTTTATTTGGAAATTAAAGTGATTTCTATATTTTATCCATTCAAAAGACTACGAAAGCGATCCCAGTTCTGCACATAAACCTAGCGCGACATATTTGTGTCTATGGTTCGCTGCGCAATGCAGTCTTTTGTGATTGGCCATAATACCTGAAATGCTTCTCTGTCAGTGCGCGTCCTGCTCCTCACAGCAGAGATCGTGAAAGCTGACTGCAGTTTTTGTCATTCATTATAACAAACAAAGTGTAGAGATGATGTAAATAATAGATTCAGTGTACAGTGTAGCTTCATTTATTAATATGGTAGTCTGTGAGATTATGGAGCTTATAATATGACAAAACAATTTGAATTTGAATTGTGTAAATTTGAATTATTGACAAGTGTAATTTAACAAAACTGAGTATAATGTGGCATTTAAAAGCTCTGAATTAGATTTTTTTTTTAACTTGAATATTGAACATTTGAAATTTAACAACTGTTTTTTTATGGCAGTTTTTTAATAGACGTATTTTCAAACAGCAGATTTTCTGTTCTGAATTCTTAGACTGCAAAAATCCAGTTTTTAAAAATACAGCTTCAAGTTTTCAAGATGAAGAAGAAATTCGGAACATCAAATTCAATATTTAAAATTCAAAGCGCAGAAATTCAGATCGTACAGAAAGTAGGTCAGAGGTCATCCACAGGGAAGAGTAGATGATCTCTGAAAAGTTGAACGAAGCATTTACTGCGACCGGGAGGAGACATGTTCAGGTCACTTAGGCTAGTTTTGTCGTGGCCACGACATATTAACTTGTGGGAGTGTGATAATATGTCATGGCCATGAGATCATTTTGTCAAGGTAATGATATCCTGGATATCCTGATGATATCCTGCCGCTTTCTCTCGTAGTGGAAGTGTTTTGTGTGGTCTCGGGACAGACATTGCCATAGTTGCAAACAACAAGGTCACATTTGATTTTACTAAAAATAAACAAAACATAACGGAAATTTAGTACATGTGTTATTTGCTATTTATCATTTCAAGGAACTCGCTATAGCGTACACTGAAAAAAAAACATTTAAATAAAAAAATTTAGTTGAAAGTTAGTCAACTAAATTTATTTATTTAAATGTAGCTAAAATAAATTGATTGCAACCACTTACCCCCCCACTACAATAATTTTCGCTTTTTTGATAGACCTTGGACCACAGTTTCATGTCACCTAAGTCTTCATTTATAGCTTACGTTTGCACATATTCATAACACAGGTTTTTTTTTTTTTATGTTTAACAGACAATAATTCAACAATTTTTATTTTGTGAACCAACAACATCAGCATCAGAGTGCAGGGTGTCTTTATCACACATCACTTTATTTTTATATTAATTGAATTGGACCTAAGATGATTCTGAAAGAATACTCTGCGGTTGCTGTAGTAACGAACACAACTTTCTTGCGCATCTGATTGACAGATAAACCGCACGCTCTTATTTCAGTGTTGTTTTTTTTGTTTGTTTTTTTTTTTTTGTGGATATTTCAGCTAAACAGTTTGATTTGTACATTCAGTTGAAAAATTTTAAGTTAAAGTTAAAGACTGTCTGCGGCGGACTGTTGGATTTTTGCAGTCTAAGAATTCAGAACAAAAATCCGCTGTTTGAAAATACATGTCTATTAAAAAACTGCCATAAAAAAAATCTGTTGTGTTAAATTTCAAATGTTCATTATTCAAGTAAAAAAAAAAAAATCTAATTCAGAACTATGTTAAATGCCACATTATATTCAGTTTTGTTAAATGATACTTGTCAATAATTCAAATTTACACAATTCAAATTCAAATAGTTTTGTTATATTATAAGCTCCATATGAGATTGCGATGAACTAAGATGAGTGACAGAATTTTAATGATTATAAAGGGAGTTTGCAAATGTGAAACTGAATTTATACAACAGGTTTATACATTTTTGATTTTATACATAAGTTAATATTAAGTGACTTACATTTTAGAAACGCTGTTGTCTGTTTTGCTCTATTTTGTCAATGAAAATAATTCCAAATAAATCACAGCTGAGCCACTGCGCATCTCCAAGCAAACACAGCGCTGTTTCTTTTAAAAATGAATGTGGTTTTGAACAAATCAAGTGAGTCATAAAGCGAGTCAATTGCTTCGTTCCTAATGAATCAGCCATTTGAACGAATCGATTGAATGAATGATACAGTGACTTGCTGCCACCTACTGGTGGTTTCAGTTTCATTTTTAAAGTATAAATTGAGTCATTTAAAATGTTTAATATTTCTATATTTAAAACTTTATATTTAAAACATTAATTCATTAACATGTGTGCTCTTCTGTGCCGTGCAAAGATGAATTGTTGATGCTGATTTCATTTGACTTGTAACTTATTCTTCCTGATTGTATCTTATTATTTTAATTGAATTTATTGTTTAATTAAAATTTTTGATAAAAGTTTTTTATTTATATAGATTAAAAAAAAAAAAAACTTTAAGGAGTCAAATATCACCTTATAATAGGAAGGTTAATTTCTGTCATTGATCAGAAAGTGTTCCTAATTTTTTTTATTTATTTTTTTTTTAAGTAGGAGCACAAGTGCTCCTGAAAAGAAGTCTTAAGAATGTAATGTTACCTTTTAAAAACTAATTGCAAATGTTTATGCAAAGTGTAAGTAAACTATTAAATATAATCTACAAATCATGCAATACTGTAATAGTAAATAAGAAGTGTTTTGACAATTACTAATCATTCTGATTTTTTATTAAATTATTCTTTCATTTCACTAATCAATCTTTTTTTTTTTCTTTTTTTTTTTAAATTAAACACAAAGGGTCATAAATAATGCTTACATTATAACATGTGCAAATTCACACACCACGTATCTTTAATTTGGCCAGAATTGCAGGTGCCTGTCTTAATATCCAAGAAGGTTTGGAGAAAATATGAAATAATTTTAATGTTATTATAGATTATAAAGTGTTTCATAATTAAATACATCCGAAAGGTCATCTAAAATTACCACTGCCTATAAAAGCACAAAAACAGCCGCAACATGTGCACGCAACAAAACATGGAAAGCGCTCACTAATCCCGAAAAACAAACGCTTACCTTGCTATAACTCTTCAACCATCCCGATGGATTTGAGCACTTTTCTCTCGTCCGTAAATAATCCTAAAATTGGATTGGTAACTTCTCCATAATCCACGTTTGTAAATCACACACACTGCGCAGCTGTTGTTTCTTTCTGTTATTGAACGCTTCAGTTGAGGGAGTTGAGGGGCTGTCTGTCTGGCTTCTTCTCTCTCTGATGATGAATGTTTTTCAGCACTGTCCTTCAGAGTACTGGTGAGATAAACTAGGAAAAACAATGAACGGTAATTAAAAGAATAGTAGAGTTCAGTTTATTATGATAGAAAGTGGCTCGTCAAAGTAAGTAGCAGCTTAGAAATCCACTCAGTCCTGTATGGTGTCCTGCACTACTGGCTGTTCACATGTAGCTCTGACAGTTCTGGTCAGTAAAGCCCCGCCCCCATGTAATAGACATGTCAGTCATGCAGTCATGTGTTTACACAAGTACATAAATCATGCGGATGGACAGCAATATATAGCTAATAATTTAAAGTGTCCATATAAATCATAATTTTATTAGAATAATTACATTTCTTATAATGAATTGCAATAACAATGTGTAAGCAATAACTAAAATAATTAGGCCTATAATTAGGCAGTTGTTTTAGATGTTGGGATTATTTAGCATGAACTCATTTTATTGTCCCTTACATTTTAAAACTAAAAATTAAAATAAAAAATTATTAAAATGTTAACTTTTTACAATTCTTGGACTTCGGGAGACTTCAGGAGAAACCCCCCTGCTCTCCCTCCACTCACCATCATGAACAGCACAGTGACTGCTGTGGAGTCATTCAGATTCCTGGGCACCACAATTTCTCAGGACCTGAAGTGGGGACAATCACATTGAGTCCATTGTTAAAAAGGCCCAGCAGAGGCTGTACTTCCTTCGCCAGCTGAGGAAGTTCAACCTGCCACAGGAGCTGCTGAAACAGTTCTACTCCGCCATCATTGAATCCATCCTCTGCACTTCAATAACTGTCTGGTTCAGCTCAGCTACCAAATCTGACCTCAGAAGACTACAGAGGGTAGTCCGGACTGCTGAGCGAATCATTGGTACAACCCTCCCCACTCTCCAAGAACTGTACTTAACCAGAGTGAGCAAAAGGGCTGGCAAAATCACTCTGGACCCCTCACATCCAGCACACTCCCTCTTTGAACTGTTACCGTCTGGTCGATGCTACAGAGCTCTGAGCACCAGAACGGCCAGCACAGGAACACTTTCTTCCCTCAGGCAATCCATCTCATGAACACTTGACAATAAATGCAGAACACACAACACTATTATACATTATTTAACACACATACTTATTTAAATTTCAAATTTGCACATATCATACCTGTACATACATAATTGTCTATATTATATTTTGTGTTTTTGCTATTTTGTACATTGTCTATTTTGTATATTTGTATATTATTCTTTTTATTATCTGTGTCCTGTCCTGTCGCTGTCATTCTGTTGCACTGTGGAGCTTCTGTCACTATAACAAATTCCTCGTACCTGGCAATAAAGCTCATTCTCATTCTCTCATTCTCATTAAATGAATGGGTATTTATCAAATGAAAAATAAAATACATTAGCGCAAAAAAAAAAAAATTACACTGGATTTAAAGTAATAATAACTTATCCAGTAAAATAAGTTAGCTGCTAGTTAGTACCAGCACAAACCATCATAATTAAATACACTTATGTTTTTCAGCCATATGAGAGGACATAATAGAATGGACTGTTTACTTAGGAAATATCTTTGATTGACAACATCATATTCAACAAACTCTTTTTATGCTATAGCCTCAAACTAAGCACAAGGTCTACTCTTCACTATAATGTTAACCTCAAAAACTCCAACAATAGAAACTCATCTAATCCAACACTAGAAACTAATCTAATCCAACATAACAAAATACTTAACACATAAAGTGTCTTTTTTCTCAAAACACATAAAACAATTCTGACATTTACTTCCCTGATTAAGTCTAATGCAAATCATGCTGGGAACTGGAAATCCCCTGCCCAGTTTCAGGCCTGAATTCTATTTGAAGCAAGTGGTTTAAATTAAACCAACAAGAGGCTGTAAATTAAACAGTTCTTTAATTTTAATCATGATGAGTCTTTTGTCTGCTATGCCAAGAGGTAAATATGCAGTAAATGTCAAAAGTGACATTGGAATTGGTGATATTGAAAAACCAAAATTCAGAGTTTGGTGGTCCAGAAATGAGAGCATCAGTAAAATTAGTGTCAACAATTGGCAGAGGAATGGGAATTTGATGATTCTCGGGGCAATAAAACTCTGGTCACACAACACTGGTTAAAATCCATAAACCATAAAGGAATAGTGACAAATGTATGCTTTTTTTTGGATTTGACAGATCAATATGAACTGTCATTGTATGGCAAAGAGCTGTATGAAAATTCTTCTTCAATAATGACTGCATTTTCATTTTTGGTAAACTAACTCTTTAATCATAAAACATTCAGTGTCACAGAAATTTCATGTCCATCCAAATGCTGAAGAAACGGAAACTACAATTGGCAGCACACTATGTAATGATACATATTTCTGCACATGCTCAAGGGATGCAGGTCACAGATGCATCTCACTGTTATTTATGTGAGCACTGGTCATTTGCTGTATTTCCTATTTTAGTTATACTTAGCACAAATTCACACAACCTTTGCTCTTTCTCATTGTTCAGCCAAAAATGATCTTATAGAGCCAACAAAAACATGTTTTTCTCTCCGTTTCCTCCACATTTACTGAAATTTTAAATTTATATTCCATGCATAATGCTTAAGTTTCAAGTGTTAGAAAATGACTAAAATGTTTCGATATTTCAGTATTTTAAATAATGAAAGGCTAAAAAAAAATTATTAAAAATTAATTAAAAATTAATGTTAACGCATGCACATTTTATAATAAATAATTATATATAGACAAAAGCTCTTGTTATGTCACTGTTATATCCTACATCCTACTTGAATATCCTATTGCAACTCTTATGCACTTTCATACTCTTTAATTGAGATGTATAAATCTCACCTAATTGAGATTTATATAAGTTTACAAAATATGAATTCAATTTTATATTAGTAGTAGTAGTAGTAGTAGTAGTAGTAGTAGTAGTAGTAGTAGTAGTGTTTTTATTTTCCTACTGAGAGCTAAAAACCCTTGAAAATAGACTTAAGTTTAGAGGAATTCCATAATCTATGAAAAAAGAAATGTTCATGGTAAAAATGCATCCAGTTGCATAAATTGATTCAGTGGCTGCAGGTTGAGAGGATTTGGTAAACATCTTGAGTGCTTCAGATCAATATAATCAGTCTACAGTGTTAGTGGCAGTGTCTCACTTACCTGCATATAAATGAAAGTGATATAAGGCAGTAATACATGACAAGAGCAAGGAAAGGAAGGAGAATATTAGAAAGACAGGATGCATGCACACGTGAATTATCAAAGGAAGAGATCTAAAAATCAGATGACTGACGGTTCTGATGATCTAGATGAAAATTCCTTGTTGCAGTTGGAATGCAAAACAACCAATCATTTCCTTTAGTCGGCAAGGCCAAATTCATCTTCAGAGAAACAACCTTCATTCAGTAGTTCTCAGCATGCACAACTATGTCAGGTTACAATGTACACATGCTATAGTTTGAAAAAAGAGGATGAGTAGATCAACTTTTAACCTGCATGCAGATTTAAATGGTGGCTGAGGAGGAACACACTGTCTGTGAAATCAAACGCAAATACAGATTTGTCTGAAACTAAAATGTCAAGGCAAACATAAATGCTGGCTTGACAAAACCTTGTCTTAAAGACAGATAGAACAACAGACAGACAGATAGATAGAGTTTCATAAATCGACCGACAAGACAGACAGATAATATTCACATAGATCATAATGTTTGTGAAGAAGACACACATCTGGACTCAATAACTACATCTGAGTTTTATTTAGAGCTGATGACAAAGGTGGATTTAGTAAACCTGGAGAAGGGCAAAAATAAAAGTGAATTGAAAATAACCATTTTTTTTGTTATGCGAGTACATACTTAAATGTTTTTTTTTTTTTTTCATATTTCATTGTTTGCTTTGGGTTGATCTTTTTAGTTAGGAAGCCATTTTAGAATTCTATGTGAAATCAAATGATTGAGTTTGTACCCTGACTATTGGATTTATTCTGTGACCTCATGCTCAGATTCCCAGCCTGCATATTCAGTGCTGCCAAAAAGAATCTGAGATGATCAATTTTACAAAATGATATTTTTGTGTAGTAGTTAAACTACTAACTACTACTAGTCACTTAATATTTCACCTTTAAAATGTGTGAATTTCAAATGTGTGTATTTGCTGTTTGCCGCTAGCCACATCTGGTGTATTAAATTGAGAACCTGTGGTGACAGGAAAAACAAAGACGTGCAGCTGATACCTGAATATCCGAAATCAACATCTATCTACATTAGTCTCACCAATCATTTAGTATAGCATTTTTACAGCATGAGCATTAAACGTAACATGAGAAACATTCACTACAGTAAAACATCTGACAACTAGCCCAAGCCTCTTTATTGTGCTCTTTAAAGTTTGCTTCACAATTTATGTTTAGTTATAAAAACACATTGTTTGAAAAAGAATGATGTTATTTATAGTTTGGTGCAGCTTATTTGAAAATTTCAGCGCAAAAGGACAGAGTGCTGTATGTGGAACAAGGTCCATTTGCACCTTTAATAGTAGCTTGAAGTGTTGGCAACATAGAGAAATGCATTAGCAGATTCACACACACACACACACACACACTGCCCGTCCAAAAAAAAGTCACACACTCTAATATTTAGTTGGACCGCCTTTAGCTTTGATTATGGCACGCATTCGCCATGGCATCGTTTCGATAAGCTTCTGCAATGTCACAACAATTATTCCTGTCCAGAGTTGCATTAATTTTTCGCCAAGATCTTGTAATGATGATGGGAGAGTAGGCTCTAGGCATGATGGGTGCATCACTTCTTACCCTGATGCACCCATCACTCTGGAACAGGGTAAATCTGGACTCATCAGAACACATGACCTTCTACCATTGCTCCAGAGTCCAATCTTCATGCTCCCTAGCAAATTGAAGCCTTTTTTTTTTTCAGATTAGCCTCACTGATCAGTGGTTTTCTTAAGGCTACACAGCGGTTTAGTCCAAATCCCTTGAGTTCCCTTCCCATTGTGCATGTGGAAATGCTCTTACTTTCACTATTAAACATAGCCATGAGTTCTACTGTTGTTTTTTTTACGATTTGATTTCACCAAACATTTAAGAGATCGCCGATCGCGATCATTCAAGATTTTTTTTCCAACCACATTTGTTCCTCGAAGATGATGGTTCCCCACTATCCTTCCAGTTTTTAATAATGCGTTGGACAGTTCTTAACCAATTTTAGTAGTTTCAGCAATCTCCTTAGATATTTTCTTTGCTTGATGCATGCCAATAATTTGACCCTTCTGAAACAGATTAACATCTTTTCCACGACCACAGGATGTGTCTTCCGACGTGGTTGTTTAAAAAATGAGAAGCTACTCACTGCATCAGTTAGGGTTAAATAACTTTTTAGCAGCCAAAACATCATCCATACAGTAATTATCCAATGGGAGGCTCTTACCCATTTGCTTAGTTAAATCCAGGCGGTAACTTTTTTTGGACAGGCAGTGTGTGTGTGTGTGTGTGTGTATATATATATATACACTATATATATATATATATATATATATATATACACACACACACACAGTATTTGGATATATTTCCAGCCAATGACACATAAAAAAGGCAGATTAAAGACAGCCTACATACAAGCCAAATTATATGATCTGTAGGGTTTTCTCATTTGGTTTCACAGAAGGATGGAAATCACAACCATTTTCTTAGAGGATAATGGAGATTCACTCTTTGATGCTCTGTGACTTACTACATAAAGGCAACAAAGATATTTTAGATATACTGAAAATTGTCTGACACATTTAGCTGTATTAAGTATGACTCCATTTACTAAGATGGTCACGGAATGCTCACACAAAAGATCCATTTGCAGTTATTCTCAGTCAAAAAAAAAAAAAAAAAAAAACCCCCACACACCCCCAAACAACAATCCTCATGAGCAAAGACAGGAAATAAAGGTAGCAACACTGGAACCGAACGCAATATTGATGCAACTAAAGACAAAATGAACAAGGTAGTTATAGGGTGAGGCTAATGAGTCAATGATACACAGCTGGCAGTAATGAACCAATAATGAGTGCAAAGAGTTATGGGAAACGCAGTCCAGAACACACAATGACAGAAAAGAGTGCCCTCTGGTGGCTAAACTGGGCACTCCAACAACTGGCTGTGACATTACACCCCCTCTAAAGAGCGGCTTCCAGATGCTCCATAAGAAGTCAAGAAAGTTCAGGAGGGAGGTGGAACGGAGGTGGACCAGGGGGAGGGATGGCGGGCCAGGTCCGTGTAATAGAAGGATTAGAGACAGCGGCAGAGCAGAGGGCCAGGGCGGGGCCGGCAGAGAAGAGGGCCAGGGCGGGAGCAGGAGGCCTCCACAGCAGAGCAGATGGGCTTGAGGACCCCCACGGTGGTGCAGAAGACCACCACAGCCAAGCAGACAAGGTAGATGACCCCTCTGATGGCTCAGGCAGGACTGCAAATTAAGAGCATAGAGAGGTTAGTTGACAAGGCAGACTGAGAGTTCAGGAGTGGTCTCTAAGGGCTTCCGGACTGGAGTGGACTCTGAGGGCTCTTGGACTGCAGCAGGTTCATGAGTGGACTCTGGAGACTCACAGACTGGAGTGAACTCTGAGGACTCCTGGACTGGAGTGACTTCTGAAGTGGATTCTGATTGCTCCTTGACTGGAGCAGGTTCTGGAGGGGGACTCTGAAGCAGCCCATGCACGCAGAACAGCCATGAGGTGAAAGGCAAAGATGACCTTCTTGATTATGACAACAGCAGTGAAATCAGGCAGCTCTGTGGTGACCTCTGAGACCACCAGAGTCAGGTCCTCCAGGACCACCGGACTTGAGACCTCCAGAGGCAGGTCCACCAGGACCACAGGAGCAGATCTTGCTGCCTTCCTCCTTGACCTTCGCTTGCGAGACAGAGAAGATTGACTATCAACTGGAGTGGGCTCTGGTATCTCCGGGGGCACTGCAATGGGCTCAGACCGACATGACATTACTAAATTGCGGTAACCAAGATAAATCAATGAAACTCCAATGAAACTCCAAAAGTCGAGAACCTTAAGTCCCTCCATCTCCAAAGGAGGCAAGGGGTTGTCTAGGCAATCATTAAATATCTTGTTGAGCTCAGAATTACAAAGTTCCAACCCTACCGCCAATGTCCAGAAAGTCTGTGCCAGTCCTCCCACTTGCATCCCGTTGACGAAGAGCCACTAACATTTGGAGCCGAGCCCTCTGCTCCTTCCTCAAAGCTGGAGGAACAATTTGAATGCCCATGGTCCACAAGTTGATAGCCCAACCTAGCTGCTGGATCTGTAGGTGGTGTCAGTATTCTGTCACAAAATGCTCACACAAAAGATCCATTTGCAGTTTTATTCTCAGAGTCCAAAAAAAACAACCCACATGAGCAAAAACAGGAAACAAAGGTAGCAACACAGGAACAGAACGCAATACTGACGCAACTAAAGACAAAATGAACAATGTATTTATAGGGTGAGGCTAATGAGTCAATGATACACAGCTGGCAGTAATGAACCAATAATGAGTGCAAAGGGTTATGGGAAACGCAGTCCAGAAAAAGAGTGCCCTCTGGTGGCTAAGCTGGGCACTCCAACAACTGGCTGTGACAAAAATAATCTATTTTATTTAACAATGTGCCCTCTGTGACGATTAAAAAATATTTTTAAGCCATGAGTTTCCAGAATGACTCACATCTGGAGCTGAAGCACAAAGACACATTCTTTGCAATGACGTCTGCAAGTCAGACTGACAATCAAGGAGCTATTTTTCCATTTAAACTCAGAAACAAACAGAAATGTTGAAAATGTTGAAAATTTTTAAACAAAGAAAGGTCATGTACATCTCTTTTGTACAGTCAGATGTTCTTGCTTCCATTAAAGTAAAAGGACAAACCAAATACTAAGACATTATGAAACAAGTAACTTTGTCAATTAAACTTTTCACTTAATCATATGCTGATAATATAATTTGTAAAAAAATTTCATTAAATTAGAAAACACTAATGGTCTAAGAACTTGAACCTTGATGAGTCACTTTTCCATGAATTTAAAATACATCCTCACCAAAATAATTAACTGTTATGAATAAAACAGTTCCTGAAACTCAAGTTGCATAAATGAGAAATAAACAACCAGCCAAAGAATAAGATAACTGTACAACAATCTCTGTAGGGGAAAAGGCATTTTAGCTAGTACCTGCTATCTTATTATTATGAACTGGCAATTGCTATGCCACCAAATGCTCATTTTAATAGATATTTCAAATAACTGAATATTGTTCAAATCATCAAGCATGATGGCCAGCACTGAATCATCTTACTCTGGAAATCACCAAAGGTCAGTGTAAGGTAATACCTTGATTATTCTGCATTTGTACCAAATCCACTTGCTTTAGTTGTCCACAATTTAAAGGCAAGTATGGACAGAAATTAAGAAAATGCAGTACAGTCTTTGTGAATGATGAAATAGTCCTGCCTAATCCTCTGAGTGCTAGAGAACACCTGAGTCTGTGGATGAAAAACTTCCACTTGTTATTTAATGGCCTTGAACAGTCTGAGGGGTTAAAAAGACCTATATCTCATGAAAAGGAACTGAGTGATGCTCTTTTATTTCAAACATAACTGCAGATAGCTTGCACAAAGAATTTCTTTCAAACATTCAGTTTTATTTACAGAATTAAAGTATAAGATATATTACATCAGGTTACATCATAAGGGCAATTTTTGAGGTGTGTTTTTTTTAGGTGCTGAGCTCCCTAAAGGAGATTATTTTATAAATAAATTTTTGGGTATTAACCAAATAAAAAGGTGACATGAAATAGCTACTGAATCAAAATATTAGTTTAAATTGAAATTATTTTTTATCTTACCTCATTTATCAACAGCTGGCCATCGGATTCTATTCTTCCCAATTTTCTAATCCACTGTAGCGAACACGGCCATTTGTAACATCTCGGTTGCATAGGTAGCCTTCGTTCCCTGAAGGAGGGAACGGAGACGCACGTCAGACTGACCGATGAATAGGAATCTCCCTAGAGAGGCCAATCTGCTTCGAGTGTAACTAAAACGAGCCAATGCACATTGGCATGCAATCATATGCAGCAGCTGCTCACCTCGCAGCACGGGTATATAATGAGCAGCAGGTGCGTTGCATCTTCAGGTTTTTCGCTGAGGAGCCGAACAGGTAAGGCAGCAGCATTAGCGGGGTCCAGCGACTGTGGCAACAGGACGTAAGTCTCTGTTCCCTCCTTCAGGGAACGAGGGTTACCTATGTAACTGAGACGTTCCCATTCAGTCGGTCACGTTCGATGTACGTCAGACTGACTGACGAATAGGAATCCCTACCAAAGCGCCACAGGAGCTGCCCCCTTCTAGCGCTCTGTAGCAAGCCTCCTGTACCCCTTTGCTTAAGGACGGTGGGACAGGGCAAACACAGAGAGTGTCGATCACTGCTGTTCCCCAAAACCCATTCAGTGAGACTATTGGATAACACTGGGAAAGTGTACCCTTTCACTGGAAAGGAACGCTGCGGAAGCCACATCCTTCCCCGAAGGAGTTATGTGGAAAGTACACATGGACTAACCCTGTAGGGCTGTACTACATATGGAAGTATTGGGGTGACTCCAACCTGACGAGAGGTGGGTTCTCCCAGAGGAAAGACACGGGCTTCATTTAGGAGCAACCCGTGGAATGACACCTATGGAATCCCCATAGGGTCACACATATGGAACCCAGCTTAAATCCGGTTCTCAAGGATACAACAGAGCAAAGGCCTGGCTGCCGAAGGGTGATTGGAGGACTCAACAGAGTCTGCCTTGTAGGGACTCTCTGGAGCAATACGCACATGTAAGCGCAGCAAGCCGACCTGATGGTCCGAATGAGCCAGTGAGACAGACTGGGGAGCGCTAACCAGGCTCACAGAGATCGCACAAGTGGGACCAAGGGGACCGTAGGCATACCCGCAGTGGGTCAGCGAGGTGGAATGCAGGGACGCGGCTTGGAGGGCTCTCTTTGCGAGGCGGCCCGTAGCGGGGTCAGAGTGTGTTGTGCAACACTTATCTTGTTCCACGGTCGAACAAGGGGTACAGGAGAGGCTTTGGTGACCTTCTCGAACTGCGCACTGCTGTCCGCTGGCGATAGAAGAGGTGGATGAGAGTGGAGAGGTTTTGCCCCTCCCACTACTCTCTGAGCCCTCTTCAGACCCGGAGATGATAGAAATTGAGATAGAAGCTCTTTTATTGAAAATTTGGGAGGAACAGAAAGAAAAGTGAACAAAGGATTTACCACCCGGCCCTCCTCCAGGGGAAGGAGCAGTGCAGTCTCCATCTCCTGAAGAGCAGTCCCAATCATCTCCGGGTCGCCCATCTTGCTCTTGCCTTTGCCTCCCCTCTTGGCGGGGGCCTGGACGGGCTGAGGACCCTGCTTATGACTGGCTCCATGGCGCCGCTTGGGTGGAGGCTGCTGCAGTGGGGGCAGCCGCAGGGGGTCGCCCTGGGTGATGAGTAGGCTGAGGTGCTGCCGGCGGCAGAGTGGATGCAACAGCGGACCGCCGTGGCAGGATGTGACTGATCGCCTCAGACTGCTTCTGTACAGCCGAGAACTGCTGGGTGAAGTTCTCGACCGCGTCACCGAAGAGGCTGGTCTGGGACACGGGGGAATTAAGGAACCTGACTTTGTCAGTATCCCTTATGTCAGCCAGACACAGCCAGAGATGGCGTTCCTGGACCACCAAAGTGGACATCGCACAACCCACTGACCGCGCCGTAACCTTCATCGCCCAAAGCGCGAGGTCCGTTGCGGCACGAAGTTCCTGAAGAACTTGCGGATCATGACCACCCTCATGCAGGTCCCTCAGTGCCTTGGCCTGATGGACCTGCAACAACGCCATAGCATGTAAGGCGGAAGCGGCTTCCCCACAAGCCCGGTAAGCCCTGCCGGTAAGATCCGATGAGTGCTTACAGGCCCGGGAAGGGAGAGACGGCTTCCCCCGCCAGGTGGAGTTAGGGCACAGCTGCGTAGCAACGGTCCGCTCCACAGGGGGGACGCGCGTATAACCCTTAGCCACACCGCCATCAAGGGTGGTGAGGGAGGAGGACCCTCCGACACGGTTTCGGGTAGTAAAAGGTGCCTTCCACGTACCAGTGAGCTCTTCATGCACCTCCGGGAAGAAAGGAACTGGGGTGGGTGGCTGAGAACCAGGTCGTGCCACCCCGAGAAACCAATCGTCCAGCCTCAAGGGCTTGGGACACGGTGGAGGATTCCACACGAGCCCGACCCTGTTGGCAGCTACCGTACCCGAAGGGGGCAACTGCGCCGACGCGTCATCTCCAGAAAAGTCTGACTCACCCTCTGATGCAGCTATCGACATCCGGTCATCGGGAGGAGGATACGGATGGTGCACACCTTTGAGATGGCCCACCGCACTCCCCCGGCAGCTCTACTGGCTGCGGAGAGCAAGAGGAGTGAGGGTTCCTAGGGGGTTGGTTCCCCGAAGGAAACGCACTCACTGTAATCCTCAGATCACCAGTGCCACCGCTCGCAGCAGCCCTCTGAGGAGGATCGGAACAAGGCAGCGGTACTTGGACGCCGCCCCTTTGCAGAAACTGTCTTGACCGCAACTCCGAGTCGGTCATCTTCCCACAATGGGTACATGACTCATCCATAAATGCTGCCACAGCGTGCACTAAGCCCAGACATGAGATGCAGCGCTCGTTAACATCCCTCAATACCAGGTAATGACCACATCCAGAAACACACAAGTAGAATGTCATCTTCAAAAAGACGCAAGCTCTACTTGTGTAAGCTCTTTTAGGGACTTTGCTCTTAATCAGTGCTGAAGCACGCAGGGGAACAGCCGCGGCAACACAGACAGGGATTGTGCAGCCTGTCGTGTGCTTTCCCTCTCGTAGATGATGCTCTCTTACCAGCTGTAAAAACAGCTTTTACGCGCTCTTTAAAGCGTACCGTTTACCAGCCGTCAGAACGGCCTTTGCAGCTCTTTCTGCTCAAAAAAGGCAAAAAAAAGAGAAGAAAAGGAAAAACAGAGAGAATTCGACCCCGCTGCTGTGCTGTACGCCCGCACTTTACACATAAAAGAGATCATCCTGCACAGACTCTTTTAGACCACGTCCAGCAGAGAACAACTGTTTGGCTCCGTAGCAAAAAGCTGAAGATGCAACGCACCTGCTGCTCATTATATACCTGCACTGCGAGGTGAGCAGCTGCTGCATATGATTGCATGCCAATCTGCATTGGCTCATTTTAGTTACACTCGAAGCAGATTGGCCTCTCTAGCGAGATTCCTATTCGTCGGTCAATCCGACGTACGTCTAATGTGACTGACTGAATGGGAACTCGAACCAAAGCCACTAGAAGGCAAGCCTGCAACCATTAGCCGAAAAAGCGTAACGGCTAAAGCTAACGTTTCCGATCTGCCAGTACGTGGGAAAGTTTTTTTTAATGGATGTCAATGGGGGAGAGGCTTCACTACGCTGAATACTCAGCTTTTTAGAGGAAACGGCTTATCATTTAATAAATCGACAGACTATCTGCTAATCTTCAACATGTTTTACACTAAACAAAACTTTTGGATTGAACTATTTTTAGAGTTTACCACAAAAAAAATGCTGTTTTATTAGAGAAGTCACTGACTTTTTGCGACAGGTGGGATTCAGATTACGGCACTTCCCATTCATTCCTATGGTATCCATTAACGGCCAATGAGTGTCGCACAACTGAAAACTGAAATTCAATGACGTCAAGGCTGTAATGTGATTGGTTATTAAAGCACACGTGATCCAAGTTAGCCATTACACTTTCTCCAATAGTAAGTAATACAGACCCTCTCATCTCCCTATAGTAAGAAAATCTCTGATTCGAACGTGTGAGACTTCCGGTGTCATCTGCGTCCATTCATTTCTTATTATTGCAAATGTTATAAGCTACATTATAAATGCATTGTCGTAAATATAAACACATTGGTTTGTAGCGCAAATACAAATAGTTTTATTTACCTGTAGCAGCTAATGAATCAGAAGATAGGCTTTTCCGTGTTATAGCCTACAAAATAAAGTGGATACAAGGAGGTTGTATAGGCTATTTATCAAATGGATGCTGATTAAGATGTGTAATAAAAACATTTTGTGCAGAGAATAGCATATAAATTTTAAAACCTTCAATAGTATAGCACTACCCTGAATTGTCTTTCAGGCTTACTTTGGTATACAGTTTGATCAAAATGCACTGAAATGCTGTGTAACGACTTTTGCAGTGATCATCACTGTCCCAGAAAGGGTTAATTTAGTTTACTGATAGCAGAGCTATGATGTACGATCAAACACTTGAGTATCTACTCAAGCATAATGAATAAAGAATGAGCTTAATTCCAAACTAGTATGCAAGCATTTCCTATCTATCAGAAACATTAAGCTGTTACAAACAACAGCTGGATTGATAAATGTGAATGTGATGAATCTTTGGAAAATCCAATAAATTAAGCACATATGTATATGTATGCTCAAGTAAAACCATCACTATGGATATGGCCATTTAAAAAGGGATACACATTACCACACAAATTAATGGACACCGTTGATAGTCACGAGTTTGGTTCAAGAAGGCTTTCTAGGAAAGAGCACAAAACAACTGCTTTTTCAACATTGGTACTTCTAAGAAATGTTCCTTGAGGACAAATTGGGCATAATAGAATGATTTCTGAAGGATCATGTGATTCTGAAGATTGAACTAATGGCTGCTGAAAATTCAGCTTTGCCATCACAGGAAAAAAATTATATATATATATATATATATATATATATATATATATATATATATTCAAAAAGAAAAGAGTTATTTTAAATTGTAATAATACTTTCACAATATTACTGTTTACACTATTTTTGATCTAATAAATGCAGCCTTTGTAAGCATAAGAGAATTCTTTCAGGAGGCATTAAAAATTGCAATTATTCCAAAATTTAGTTCATGTATATTGTTTATCAGTGCTTCATCACAAGTTTACCAAAAACTTTTACCATTTCTGAGAAAGTTGAATTCTGACTAGTTTAAGGGTGCATTACCACACATGCTAGAAAAAAAATAAAAAATCCTCCAGTAAAACCATCACTATCGATGTGGCCACAACCATAGAATTTAAAAAGGGATGCACATTACCACACAAATTAATAGACACCATTGATGGTCACAAGTTTGGTTCAAGAAGGCTTTCTAGGAAAGAGCACACTCTATGAGAGTGCCAAGACTTGAGTTCATGAGATGTCAGCTGACTTAACTAAATGAAGCTACTCTTTTACTAAACAATTATGCTGTCGAGTTGTACGTGCATCATTGCGCCAAGATTTAGCTCCTGAAGACAAATCTTAATTATATGACATATTTTTTTTCTGAAAACCGAAAACCCTTTCCAGAGGTGAAGATATACATACACTACCAGCTGATATCTGAAGGGGGCATATTGTTAACCTGACAAAGACACAGTCCTGATTCTGCCTGGCTTTGTCACATAATATCAGTGATGGATCTGTGGTAAAACACCTGTGCAGGACTGAGCATAATCTGTTCACAGGCATGTTCTCTCATAGTGCTGCAGAGACTGACTGTTAAGGAAATGTAAACTGGCTCTGACCAGCTCAGCAGATGGAAACGTGTGTCTCTCACAGCATGTCTCTCTGTTTAGATCTGGTCTGATTCCAGCTCTGCTGATTGGAGAGTTTCCAATAGTTTCCTGCCCTTTGTGACCTGTTTGAGTTTATAATTAAAAATCTCTAAATGTCCTCTCTCTCTGATATAATTAACTAGTCAATAAGAGAGCTAAAAGGCTGCATAAACATAATATTCAGACATTAAGCTAATGAGTTTATAAGTCTAGTAAAGGGAAAAGATTAATTGGCACCAACCGAGATGTGAATTTAGTTTTTCAGTTATTTTTTTTTTTTTATATATATATATGACACTTTATTTTAAGGTTTAGTGTAAAATACAAAAATAAATTTGAAAGTAAAATATTTAAAGTTAACTCTCATTCAATTTGCATGTCCATGTATACCACTACAATTACAATTCATGAGGTCTATATAGAATTAATTCTAACTAAATTGCACTTTTATTGATTTAAACTAAAATATGCTTTCATTTCATGTAATGTTTTGTGGCCACAGTGTTGTGCGCAGTTTCACAATTTCATATATTGTTCTTTTGACCTTTCTATTCTTCACACATTCCTGAAAATTCTGTTTTGACAAATTTTACATTTTAAAATATATATATATATATATATATGTAAATAGACAGCAGTTTTTTTGTATTGTAATCAAATTTTACAATATTATTGATTTTACTATATTTTTTAACAAATAAATATAGTCTTGGTGAGCATAAGTGACTTCTCTCAAAAACGCAACCATAAAATGGACCAACTCCAAAAAGAAGAAAACTAGGAGGAAAAAAGGTAAAAAATATAATATAAAATTCTGAATACCTTAAAAACCACAGAGACCAGAACAATCTCTGTAAATAAACATGATATTTATTTAGTTAGCAAAAAAAAAAAAAAATCTCAGCTCATGCAATTCAGTTGTAATCATGTAAACAAGATCATTTTGATAGATGCTGAATGTGCACACAGATCTGAAGACAATAAAATAATAAAATGGAATGCGTTCTACCCAATTTCAGACAACGGAGATGACTAATTTTCCATGTACTTTCATGGGAGATCCTTTAAAGTTGCTGCAAAGGAACATGAACATATTCATCCGACATTTAAAAATGGAAACCAAAAAGATATGTCTGTTTATTGCTTTAGGGGTCAACCTGTCATCCTACTGCATCAGCAACTCCACTCTCACACAGAGACAAACAAACAATTCCTGCTCAGGAATGCTTTTAAAAATGTATTTTCAGCTTAAGGGTTAAGAGGCCTGAGGAATGGGCACACTTTGCTGTACCCGAGAGTGTTTCATTTACTGCATGTTTCAAGGATCAGAACCAATTGATAAAAGATCCATTTTGGTCAGCAGTACTTCTACAGCACAGCCGATGCCGATACATCATTTCTGGTTGACGTTAAAAGGCAGAGTATTGCTATCATTTTTGACAGTGTGCTGACAAAAATACTTCCCTCTGCATCAGCCACCAGTCTAACATCTGTATTTCATTGTGCCAGATGTTTCAACTAGCCAACCAGTCATGCAGAAACTGCATTGTCAGAAAGGTGTATGCAGAAAAAGTCAAATGGATCTTTCCAATTCCATTGTGTTTCATTTTTGTACGTTCAAAGGGGCAAAACCACCGGCACTTTGCACAGCTTAAATTGTGAAATGGATTTCTTACCATTCGTATGGTGAAATTGCACTGCTTGTTGAAGCCAGTTTTTCTTTTCTAGGGAAGTGTGAATGTTTTAAACCAAACACGGATACACAAACCCAGTACATTTTTTATGATGTCACAATCAATAGACCATAAAAATATATCATGCTGTAGATCTAAGTATACACTTATATATATTTATATATATATTTATATAATATGAGAGCTCCCAGTATTAACACTTGTAAAAAATCTTAACAGGCACAATAGTGTTACCCTGGATAGGAATGTTAGAGAAAAACAAAAAGAAATGTTCTCCCTTTTCAACAAACAAACAGAATACATCATCACTATGGAAACAAGAATATGCCATACATTTGATAATTATCTAAAGAGGCTAATATAAACAGAATATTGCTGAGATCATAATAGTTTTTTTTTAAAAACTAACCCATGTCATAAACAAAAAAAAACAAGGAAACAACATTATCCCCCAACATTTATACAGACTCAGTAGTATTGAATGCATAATCCACTGCACTTCTCAATAAGTGCACAGACTGCATATCCAGCACAGTAGTAAAGTAAGGCCTCAATCATTTTTGTTGGCAAAAAAAAAAAAAAAAAAGAGGAAACCAAACATATACATCTTTCATAATTACACTTTTCTAAACCTAGAAAAAACCTCATCATGTGCAAATATTTCAATCTTACAATTTGTGGAGTAAGTCAGTGAGTGTAAAGATTATGTGAACAATATCTGTCCTTCCATCTGGAGATTGCTTTCCACTCGTGATGCGACAGCGGAGTCATCAGTCCAGTACAGGATGTCAGATTTCATTTCATGTTGATTGTACAATCTTCTTCAGTTTTCCTATCTCCATCTGAAAATACACAGACATAATTTTCCTTAAGGTGGTAAACTTTTGTTTGCACTATAAACCTGTTTTAAAGGAATAGTTCACCCAAAAATGAAAGTTAGCTGAAAATTTAATCACTCTCAGGCCATCCGAGATGTAGATGAATTTGTTTCTTCATCGGAAAAGATTTGGAGAAATTTAGCATTACATCACTTGCTCAACAATTGATTCTCTGCAGTAAATGGGTGTCATCAGAATAAGAGCCCAAACAGCGGTTAAAAAAAAAACAAAAAACAATCCACACAACTCCAGTCCATCGATTAACATTTTGTGAAGTGAAAAGCTGCATGTTTGTAAGTTTTAAATTTAAACCGTTGCTTCTGGCCAAAATACCATATCATAATCCATAATAACGCTTCCTCCATTGAAAAAGTCCATCCAATACTATCTTTTAACATCAAAATCAACAGACATATTTGTTTTAGACTGTTTTTGCTTTTAAACAGTGCTTGATCTGTGCACAGATTGGATTTGTGTGGATTACTTGTGTTGTTTTCATCAGATATTTGTAATCTCATTATGATGGCACCCATTCACTGCAGAGGATCCACTGATGAGCAAGTGATGCAATGCTAAATTTCTCCAAATCTGTTTCAATGAAGAAACAAACTCATCTACATCTTGGATAGGCTAAGTGTGATTAAATTTTCAGGTCATTTTCATTTTCGGGTGTACTATTTCTTTAATGTCTAACATAACACCTTAAGTAAACAGAGGGTTACAGAGGAAATTTTTTTTTTTACAATGAAGTTAACTACAAAGCTCAACGAATGGCAAACACCTCAATTTTGAAGAACTACATTTTTATATTCTCAAAAATAATGAAAAAAAAAAAAACTGTGTTGGTGGTTGCTTAAAAATCGAAGTAAAATTCAATTTGGAAAAAAAAATGTATGTGGGTTAGGTGGTTTAGAAAAATGCCACTAATTAAAGTCAAATTATGTTATTTTATTTTGGGTATATAAATATATGTTAAAAGCGTTATATATCCACAACATTTTAGATCACCTTAATCACCACAACTGATGCCTTGGCCTTGTGTGATGCCATATCTCTTAGTGGCTAGCAGGTGTGGACTTTAGGTAAAGCATTGTTAGTTTTTATGTTCAGTGAGTGTGAGAAACACACAGCAGTAAACTCAGTTGAGTCAGACCCCTTGCGTTCACCCTGCTGAGTGTGGAAGCAAACCCAAGGCATCCTGCCTGCATTTCACTGTCTTCAGAAACAGCACTTTGACAAGCCGTAAAGAGAAAATCTGATTTAAAGATCGATTTACCTGCAGGGCCACCCGTTTGAGTCGTTCATCATCCAGCTCTTTTCGGAGTTCATTGAGCTCTCTCCTGCAAAGTTATGAAAGACGTTACATAATTACGAAAATCAACAGAGGATTTCAACCTTAAGGTCATAGGAGATTTCTAAGTACTTTATCTACAATGAGATGAAATTTCAAAGGTATATATTTTATAGACACAACTCGACCAGTACAGAATACCAGAAAACAAGCAGCATGAAACAAAACTATCACTTACGACTGTTGTGTCTTCAGTAACTCTATAGACAGCACTAGCTCCTTCATCTGAGCCTTCAGCTCCTCCAGTTCAGATCCTTTCTCCTCTTCCTTGTCAGGTTTTGGTTTGGGCTCAGGGGTTGCCAAAATTGTTTTAGGAGCCGTAGATGGTAAGGGTGATGAGACAGACGTCTGCAAGAAAAACAAAACACAGTGTATCAATAGTATGAAACAGCAAAATACTCAATCTCATGTGTTTAGCAAACAATACAACTGTTAGGGTATGGAAATACCCTTATCTTTTATAAAGTTACATATTTTTGAACTAGATGTACAAGGATGTCAATGAACCAATCTCTGAAGTGTTTCCAGCTGAGAGGTTGACGTCATGTTCGTAATTGCTGAAAACCTCTTATTAAGGAGGAACATTTATCTCTCCATTTTAATGTAATGAAATGAAACATTTCTCAAGCTAAAAATGTGAGATATTAATAAACCACAGGGAAAAGGTCACACAAACTCAGGAGGTGGTCTGAGTTCATTTGCCCAAAGTGTGATTCACTTATAGTGTGCATTCTGAATGCAGAGCACTCTATAATAATTCTTTACATACAGATATATTAAACAGATACATTTTGATTTGTATGACCATATTTAAAGTGAATAAAATAATGCATCAATATATTAATTATAATTCATAGTTTCCTACATCTAATCATAATATTAATATTACTAATTGTTACTATTCATATTTATATATCATTTATATATTTAGTTAGAATTACAAATATATATATATACAAAAATATCACCCATCAATCTGCAACCACAGTATTTGTCAAAATAAATTGCAATATTACTTTTTTTGGGTTCAAATCAAACACATTCAATATAAAAACTACAAGACACCTAAACATGACTTCTATAAAGAGTGACCTTCTGCTAGTCCAAATATGAGAACCACTTATGTGAAACCAGACAGTGTGTTCTCAGTCCATCTCACATGGGCTTAATGTAAAGAACACTACATACTAAAATAAGTCCTCAGGACTGAAGCCTCATTTAAAAAGAAAAGTCAGACATTCAGTCGAGATCATATCAGAGATGCTGTTTATCTCACAAACCCTTGAGAACATAATTTCATGGGACGTATTTTCAAGGAGTCACAGTTAATCAGACTGGCATCTTGGGGAATTTAACCTTTTACATATTCTTTCAGTTAGCTATTTAATTACTTGATTCAGATACTGCAGAAAGCCACTCAAGACTCTAGCATTAAAGGGATAGTTCACCCAAAAAATTAAATTCTGTCATCATTTGTTTGCCCTTATATCACAGTAACATATTTTTTGTGTGAATTGTGTGCTATATATTTGAGGTACCTTAAATGAATTCTGTGTGGAAGGTGCAACATCAGCTTCATCCACTTTCTCGATTTTCTCAGCTTTCTCGCCAATCTCCTTGCTTGGCTGCAAGACGTTACAGAGCATGTTATACAAAAATATGGGAAGAGAAAAGCGCAAATAGCGCTATACTTGACACACATCCCATCTGAGGTGTGACCTTTTTTGATCCAGACAAAAACACTGCCTGATTATTCTCCATTAAAATAAATATTGCTTAGCACAAAGACATTCAGCAGATACTGGTTTGCTCATCCTGCAGGACTAAGATTTAAGGAACATTTTTGATTTCACAAATGACCGTTAGTAAACAAAAAATACACAAACACATAAACTAACACAATTCTGTGAACCAAAAACTTCAACATTTCTTATTGAAAATTATAAAACAATTATGGAAGCTGATTGCTTGATATAGAGAATGCCACCTAATGTTTTATTATTAATACACTATAATTTTTATGAAATTTGATGTTTTTTCCTCTAGGTAAAAGTATTTAATTAGTTTTCTATTTTTTTTTTTTTTTTAAATTTTAATGAAAATTGGTGCAATATGTTTTATCTCCAAGTGGAAGGATGGCTCTTAATAAATGTGCAAAATGTGTTTTGATAAAAAGTTACTTTAATTAAAAAAAGTTTTGCTTACAAAAAAAAAAAAAAAAAAACATTTATGTTATTATCTCTGATATTTTCATTAGTCTTTTAACATTAAACTGAGTGATCCCAAGGCAACTAAGTATAAGTGCGTTTTATACTCACAGAGTGGCCTCTGTAACCAGGTGGTCTTTTGCCAGGCATCTTTGGTCGCTGTGCGGTAGGGTGGGTTAACTTCTCCGAGGTAGAGGAGACATCGTCAAAACTCATGAGATTAACTACATGAATAAGACACATAGAAGACTCAGTTCAATCAAAGAACAGCCTTCAGTCACAGTCAAACACGACTCATCTCAGCGGAATTATAATTTAGAAGTTACATATGAGCCAAAAAATTAATTTGGAGTTACATGAGCCAATTTAAAAGTCATATGAGGTAATAAAGTAAGTTTGTCTAGACCAAAACCCAACAGAGCAGGAAATTACAATTCATGACTGAGTGATGAAGGTTATATAAAGACTGTGTCAAAGTTTGAAAACTTGCAATCAATCATCCTGATATAGTTGTCAGTTTGATATCTTAAAACCTGGCACTAAAATTCCATCTGACTGACTTTAATATGCCCACCATTACCTACTTAACAATTTTAACCCATTAATCACCCTCTGAATGGTATCTCAGAGATTGCCGACACATAAAACAAAAACCACATGCTCTTGTAAATACTATAAAAAGCAGTGACTATATACAGATTTCCAAGAAGTGAAAAATCTCACATCTGACAATTTTCTTCTTCTGAGGGCATCTAGAAAGAATCCAGACGCCTGCTGCAGTGACATGCTCATGACCTTTCGAGATTATGCGATTATAACAGCTTTGGTGCTACTTTTGTCAACCTTTCAGACTGAAGCAACATCTTGGTGTTTTTGTGTCCACAAACGGACAATCTACTCTAACAGCATACTTTCTTTTTGAAGGATTCTTGTTTTCTGTTGTTTCCTTTTCATCAAGCAGATTTTACACATTTTCCAAGCAAAATACTGTGCCTCCAAAGTGAAGATCCTCCAGTGTGCTTGTAAATGCACGTTTTTAACATTTAATCAAGTCTTTATCTGTCACAGTATTAACAAGTAATGCATAAGAATTAATTTAATACAAACAGCTAGACCTAACAGAAACTTCGTTATCAGAACAAGCCGGAGCTGATAGATTAGTTGCACCAATTTATCTTTTAGGCAGTTTAACAGATTTTAATTACATCACAGTGATTACAACATTGTATCAAATGCCTAAAATATGTACAAGGAAAAAAAATATTCAGAAATCTTTGGAAATAACTTCTCAGTGACTTCTAAAGAGATCCTTTTAAAAATTCCCAAAACAACAACATCAAGATGGCACCCAAGGCAACTGAGCACAAATAATAGACCAGTCTCTTCCTTTATCTTTCACAGGTAATTTTAACATTTTTAACCTGCTCTACAGATCTGGACCACCACCCTCTGTGCAGGAAGAGTAATCCTGCTCCCAGCAAGGGAAGGGATCCATGGTGCTAATCCACAATCAGAGCTCTGCTACACCCAAACCACAGCAAAAGCCCTACCAAGTTGAGAGAAACTGAGCATGCAAGAACCAAATCCATTCCAAACACTAACGTTATGATGCCAGTGGTTCTCACAGCTCAGAGTTTCAGAGTTAAAATATTAAAACAATTGCTAACATGTTTTGATTTTGCATTTGTAAGTAGTGTGATCAGCCCCTATTTGTTTCCTGCTAAGCAATTCTGAACTACTTTGTTAAGGTTTTGTTGCCACATGATGGTCAATGCAAACCCAAATCAAAACAACTTACCTATTTCTGAATTCTTCTCACTGCTGTCCACAAGCGGTTTTGGCTTAACGGGTACAGGTTCGCTCTCTGGTTTTGTTCGTATAATGGGAACTTCTCCATTTTGCCTGTGGGATTTATGAGGAAAAGTTTGAACAATTGCCTACAATGTCCACTGGCACACTCTAAATGCAAAGGCTGTTCAAGACAGTAATAAGAATACTAGTAAGAAAGCCATCTTTGATTAAAGTGCAATTGAGAGCAATATACTGATACACTGGGAAACACAGATTGTCAAATATAAATGTATGTATACATTTAAAATACATTTATAAATATAAGTAATAATAATAAAAATACTATATCTGATGTAATAAAATAATAATTATTTTTTTAATTAAATACATTTTATATTAATAAAGCATTATATTTAAAAAAAAAAGTATAAAAATACTATTATGAAACACTGAAATAAACACCAAATATTTTAAGTGTGCTACAAATTTATTGTTCTTCTAAAATCTTAAAATGTATTAAGATAAAGCTTATGACACCAACACTTGCTTGGCAGCTGATGATGGAGTGAGAGGCAAGTCAGGTCGTTTTGTGTGGATGGAAGGACGCAGCAGTCCCTTGTTTGGAGGCACAGGTTTTTTCGGGGGCACGATGGGGCCAGCAGGTTTGGCGGGTTTCTCTGGCAAGGGCTTGACAACTTTAGAGAAAAAAGGACACAATTATATATGTTTTGAAATACTAAATGTCTACCCACAAGATTTATGCACAACATTGTCTCTTATAAGGTTCTGGGAGATCATTATCTAGATGTAGGAAATTGTAATAATATTATTAGTTCCTTCAACTGATTATAAAAATTAATATAACTATCAATTATTTAAAACAGAAACCAGTTGTCCAAATGACATTGGAAACTTTCACAAGTGTTTAATGACGTGTCTGGGTCAGGAGAGATTTTGGCAGGATGTTTGCAACACATCGATCTGCTTCTATCTTCTCAATTCTGTTTTTTTGTCATATAAATCACTCTTTTTGACATTCACATCACAAGTCCTGTGTTCAATTTGTGACACTTGGTCTAAATAAGAGATTTCTATCTGAAAAGCATGAAGTCCTGCTTTCAGACACCGCAAAGATTGTCAGATATATGCTCCAGTAGAGTGACATTCATATAAGAAAATAACTGTCAGGAAGTCTTTGATGCAAACACAATAGCAGATACTCAGAGCGGTTGTTGGTCAGAGTGCATGACATTTTTCCTACAAAGTACAACATTATATAAAGTACATCATTAACAGTATTTAGAGTACACACACCAGATGACCTTAATAGCACCCACCCATATTGAGCTATATTAGCAATTTCATAAATAGGGCTGGGTATCGATACAGATTTCCTACTTCAAATTGAATCCATTTCATAAGCTCTCGATTTTATAATATTCACTTTCAGTATCTGTGTATATTTCTGTTATAATGTCCATTTTGCTTATATCTGAAAGAATACAACACAAAAATATTAATTATGAAAACTGACAACAGGGCCCAGACTATGCCTTTAAATTGTATTTCATGTATACAACTGTTATTATAACACTGTGTAACATTATTACACTACCGTTTAGAACTTTAGGGTCGGTAATATTTTTAATATTTCTGAAAAACGTCTCTTATGCTCACCAACATATTTAATCAAAAATACAGTGTGAACTGTAATCTTGTGAAATATTATTACAATTTAAAGCAACCGTTTTCTATTTTAATAATTTTAAAATGTAATATTTATTCCTGTGATGGTAAAGCTGAAGTTTCAGCAGTCATTACTCCAGTCTTTAGTGTTGCATCATCCTTCAGAAATCATTATAATAAGTCAGTTTGGTGCTTAAGAAATATTTTTTATTATTATCAATGTTGAAAACAGCTGTGATGCCTAATGTTTTCGTGCAAGCTATGATACATTTTTAAGGATTTTTTGATGAATAGAAAATTCAAATGAACATTAGAAATGTATTTACTGTTACCTAAGGTCAATTTAATGCATCCTTGCTGAATACAATTATTTCTTAAATAACTATTAAATAAATCAAAAATGAAATAAATTATTCATTAAAAAATAAATAAATAAATACTGACCCAAACTTTTAAATGGTAGTGTTTAAATTGATAATACTAATAGTAAAACCTCTAAAAGAAAATCCAGATAGTTCATCTATAATCTATTTAAAATAAATTAATTATCAAAATCAACAAAGCTGTCTACATTGTGAGGGTTGTGAAGTCAAGCTGTTCCTGTGCACAAAGCTTATGGCTTTAGCAATCATAGTTGCATCAATAGTTTAGCAATCAATAGTTGCATTGTGATGCAGTGCTTGTCTATAGTGAAGGTTGGTTAAAAAAGTGAAATGACAGCATTACAACAGTTCCTAACTGAAAGCATGTGTAAATAAGCAAGAAAGATTCTCTTTTATAAAGGCTCTCAAATAGTGCTTAGCAAATGAATGAATGAATAAAAATAAATTTGTAATCAATTAAATTAACACCATGACTTTTTTGGGGGTATGTTAAAACTGGACTCTATCCTTAATTATTAATAGGTTGTTAATAGATATTAGTTATTTCATATTAAACAATGAAGAACTACACTTGTACGCAGCAATTTATGCTTTTTTATTCTTCATGTCATTGTGTCACCACAGTTGGCAAAAAGAATTTATGGTATAACAGGAACTGGGCAGCGAACCCTCTCTTACCTTTATCTTCAGGCCGTGGCTGTGGTTGCTTCTTGTCCACACTAGAGGCCTCTGGTTTCAGGACTGAGAAACGAAGCATATTGACCGAGTTAATGTTTTTTTTTAGGTACTACACTGAAGACAGAGCAGCTCTAGACACGACAGATAAAAGAACAATGCTACTTCTGAGATAGACGTTTGAAGAGAATAGGAAACATACAGTCAAAGACTTGCATTTCCTGTGTGGGCTGAAGAGACAGACCAAATCTTTGCAACTCTCTATGCAAGCTTTCTATAAAAGCAATCGGGATAGTGCGGTGCCCTTTGATGCATAACAACATCCGCTTTTTTTTGTTTGCATGTTTTGCAGACAAAAGCTGTGAAGGACTGACAACCATTTCAGCTGCATTATCAGACTTTACATCTGCATTGACAGATCATACGATTTTGTTCCCAACACTCTAAACTAATACAAGTCAGCTATAAGTTGCTGCATTAGTCTTAAAAACCATTTACACTTAGACAACAGACGTGTTTTGATCGACTGGATTGCTATCCAATTTACTATGTAGTAATTAAAACCCCCTTTGATCATGTACATGTTTAATATCTTACAAACCTTAATATTTCAGTGATATTCAGTAATGTATTGAATGTAAATATGATAAATTATAAAAGTGTTTTACATAGCTGGTTAATAAAGATTGCTGTCTTCCAGCAAATGTGTTTATATCTGCCATGGAGTAATATTATGAATAAAATAAAATAAAAATAGAATATTGCAATTAATCCAATCAAATAATGGAATTTTATTAAATACAAGTAAAAATTAAATTACTAAAAAAAAATAAACACCTCTCTGGAATATATATATATATATATATATATATATATATATATATATATATATATATATATATATATATAT